>WSYH01006191.1:0-39612 GCA_036426205.1 Ascaphus truei
CGATGCCAACCTCAAGGTTATTAATAAACAAGTTAAAAAGCAGGGATTCCAGTACCGATCCCCGAGGTACTCCACTCACGACTTTAGCCCAACCTGAAAAAGTTCCATTTATGACAGCCCTCTGTTGTCTGTCCTTTAACGAGTTTTCAATCCAGGTGCATATATTATTACTGAGTCCAATTTAATTTATTTTGTACACCAACCTCTTGTGTGAAACCGTATCAAAAGCCTTTGCAAAATCTAAGTAGACCACATCAACTGCCTTACCCTGGTCTAAATTCCTACTTTACTCCTCAAAGAAACAAATAAGGTTATTATCCCGTATTAAACTTCAAGTAGTTTCCCTACTATTGAAGTCAGGCTTACAGGTCTGTAATTTCCTGGTTGTGATCTAGCTCCCTTTTTAAATATAGGCACCACATCTGCTTTACGCCAATCTTGTGGTACTGAGCCTGTGGAAATGGTCCTTGAATATTAAATATAATGGTTTTGCTATTACTGAGCTTAACTCCTTGAGAACTCTTGGATGTATGCCATCGGGGCCAGGTGCCTTATTTACTTTAATTTTTTCAAGTCGCTTATGAACTTCTTCCTCAGTTAACCAATTGTTCATTAATATGGAGGTTGTGGCTTCCTCCTGCGGCACTACTATTGAACTTGATTCTTCCCTGGTAAACACAGAGGCAAAGAATTTGTTTAATACATCTGCTTTTTCCTTTATCTCCAATAATCTGCCTTCCCATCTCACACTGAAAGGGTCCTATATTTTCTTTTCTCATTTTTTTGTTATTAAGGTACTTAAAGTGTTACATTCCTTATAATTCTGATACGAAGTTTCTGTCCTTTCTGACTTAAAGAATCTAAACGCCTTCCTCTTCTTGTCCATTTCCTCCCCTACCTGTTTATTTAGCCATATTGGTTTTGACTTATTTCTTTTATACTTATTACCCAAGGGTATATACAATGATAAGTATGCTTTTCTAACAATGTTTTAAAGACTGCCCATTTATCTTCTACATTTTCCCTGTAAAAACATAATCACATTGTATTACTACTAGATTAGACCTCAGTTTATTAAAATCTGCCTTTCTAAAGTTTAAGGTCTTTGTTGAACCCAAGTAATCTGTTTTTTGATAATTTATTTAAAATGAGACCATGTTATGATCACTGTTACCCAAATGTTCCAGGACTTGAATATTTGTTATTACTTCTACATTGTTTGAAATGACCAAATCCAGAAATGCCCCTCTCCTGGTTGGTTCCTCAATAATTTGGGTCATATAATTGTCTTTAAGCACCCCCAAAAACCTGTTTACTTTTGTTGTAACCCTAATCTGATTGCCCCAGTCTATGTCTGGATAATTAAAATCCCCCATTATGCAAACATGACCCAGTTTTGATGCCTTCTCCATTTGCAAAAGTATTTTAGCTTCCTCAATCTCACAGATATTTGGTGGTTTATAGCATAGTCCCAAAAATATTTTCTTTATAGTTTTACCTCCACTGCTAATTTTTATCCACAAAGTCTCTACATTTTCATCATTCCCTTCATAGACATCATCCCTTATAATAGGTTTTAGATCCGGTTTAACATATAAACCTACTCCACCTCCCCTTCTACAGTATTTGTTCGATCCTTCCGAAAAAGAGAATTACCCTCTAAATTACCTGTCCAGTCATGAGTTTGATCCCACCATGTTTCAGTAATGCCTATGATATCATACTGCTCCCTTGCAGCTTTTAATTCAAGCTTCCCCATTTTATCTGTCAGGCTTCTTGCATTAGCAAGCATGCATTTAAGTTTTTTTTTTGCCTGTACTATTATCTTATCTGCTCCTTCCTTTCTGCTCCCACTTGGTTTAGTCTTTAGAAGTTTTCTAGTATTATCTGTATTTACTATGGGTGTCTCACTGCTTGTCAAACTTGCACTTGCCCTCATTCTACCTCCATACCACCTTGTATCCTCATCTATTCCATTTATGAGATTGATTAAATGTTGTAATGAACCTCGGTGCTGAATGCTCATTAGATCCCATTCTATTTTTAGCAATGAAACTGGACTGAATCAGTTTTCCTTTGATTTGTTTAAAAGGGTCACACGATCCATTGTCCAGACCTTTTTAAAGGACTCATTAATAAGATGACTACTGTAACCATTATCCTGAAATTTTGTTCCCAAGATTTCAGATTGTGACACAAAATCACACACCCGCGTGCAATTCCTCTTCAGTCGATGGACTGGCCTGTGGGAAAATTGTTCAGCCATTGGCTGTGGTGAATACTTGAAGCATGTATATAGTTATTTACCGACACCAGTTTAAAGTGGGTCTGTGTATAATAATGTTATCCTCCTGATCTATAGTAAGTAAAAGATCAAGGAAGACCACTGATTCCGAACTAATACTATACGTAAACTTGAGTCCAAATTGATTATTATCGAATGACTAAATGCTTCCTCTTCACCATCCCAAATAATAATGATGTCATCAATGAAACGGCCATAGTACACGAGGCCCGCCCCATATTCCCAATGTTTCCAAATGGAAAACTCCTCCCAAAACCCCATCAAGAGGTTTGCATAACTTGGGGCTAACCTCGTCCCCATGGCCGTTCCACAGATCTGAAGAAAAAAAACCTAATCAAACATAAAATAATTGTGTTTCAAAATGAAGTTGATGCTGTCTAACAAGAAATCCTTCTGTCTTTGTGGGATAATACTATCCAGATCAAGCCAATATTTAATTGCTTCGACTGGAATGCTCTATACAGTACATGTATAAAGTGATGAAACATCACATGTAGCCCATAAAAATGTGGGTTGCCACTTTACCTTTGACATGGAGTCGATGACGTGTAGAGTGTCCCTAATATGGGACCTCAACTTGGTAACAAAAGGTTGGAGATAAAAGTCCACATATTGGGACAAGTTGGACTTCATCGACCCCACTCCCGAGATTGAGTCTTCCACGGGGGTCTAGCAAAGATTTGTGAATCTTGGGAAGATGATAATAAATCGGAGTCCTTGAATGTTCCTGATACAAGAATTTAAATTCAGGTTCTGTAATCCCTTCCATTTCCAACGCTTGCGCAAGAAATTGTTTTAATTCTATTTGATAAATAGTCGTTGGATCTTCCATACGAATAGAGTAGGAGGCAGTGTCTCCCAAGAGTCTATGCACCTCTAAAAAGTAGACCACCCTATCCTGAGAGAGACTGGGAGAGTGTGAGAGAGACACACAGAGTGTGAGAGAGACACACAGAGTGTGAGAGAGACACACAGAGTGTGAGAGAGACAGACAGACAGTGTGAGAGAGACAGACAGACAGTGTGAGAGAGACAGACAGACAGTATGAGAGAGAAAGACAGACAGTGTGAGAGAGACAGACAGTGTGAGAGACAGACAGACAGACAGTGTGAGAGACAAACAGACAGTGTGAGAGACAGTGTGTGAGACAGATAGATAGACAGTGTGAGAGACAGATAGACAGTGTGAGAGACAGATAGATAGACACAGTGTTAGAGACAGACAGACAGACAGTGTGTCATGGAACAAGAACTGCATTTCTAATTCACCCCCCTCTTTATTTTGCAGCTTCTGCCTGTCAGTTCTTATTTTCAGTTGCATGGAGTTTGCACACACATACTGTGCCTGTGTGATATGTAACAATGTTGCATTTCTTGCCTCTGGGCATGTAATCAGTGAGCTGCTACTGCAGCCTCTGAGATCCTCACCAGAATGGGATAGTCTGCTTTCTCCCCCTCTGCTCTGCCCACAGATGGTCTGTCCCCAGGCTATCTTGCTACCCAGAATACATTGGAACTTTCTTTCCACCTTCACCACCGTCTGAGTGAGTAACCTACTGTAACTGCTCTAGTGGCAGGATTACCCTTTTTACCTGTCCTTAACTACAAGGCACCCACAGAGAGACACTATTTAAACACCAACATCTCTTCACAAGTGTCTGTCTTTTATGCTACTTTCCCCAAATAAAGTAAAGAAAAGAAACAGAACTTGTTGTGCTTTGAAAAGAGGGCTGAGTTGAAACTATCTGGGCTAATCATCCCATTCATGACCTTGGCCTCCAGAAAAGAGTGTGTGTGTGAGACAGAGCCAGAGAGTCAGTCAGAGCCAGAGAGTCAGTCAGAGAGTGTTTGTGAGAGAGAGCCAGAGAGTGTGTCGGTGACAGAGAGAGAGAGAGAGTCAGTCAGAGAGTGAGAGTAGGGGGGTGGGTGATACAGAGAGAGGGGGTGGGTGACACAGAGACAGTGGGGTAGGTGACACAGGGAGAAGGGGTGGGAGAGAGAAAGGGAGGGTGGGTGACGGTGTGGTTGACAGGGTGGGTGGGTGACTGAATGGGTGGGTAACTGACTATGACTGGGTAGATAATTGTGGTGACACACACATTCTCTCTCCCAGACACACACACACACACACACACACACACACACACACACACACACACACACACACACACACAATCTCACTCTCCCACACACACTCTCTCCAACACACACACACTCTCTCTCACATCACACACACTCTCTCTCCACACTCACTCCCACAAACACACTCACTCCCACAACACACTCACTCCCACAAACACACTCACTCCCATAAACACACTCTCTCTCTCCAACACACACACTCTCTCTCAAACATACACACTCACTTTCTCTCACTCTCTCTCCCACACACACACAATCTCTCTCCCACACACACTCACCCTCTCCCACACACTCACTCTCTCCACACACAATCTCTCTCTCCACACACACTCTCTCTCTCTTTGCCTTCCCAGCCTGGGTTCATGCCTGGCTGACGGGCGGCTGATCTGTTAAATGATAATGATTAGGATTTAATAGGCTGCAATGCTTCGCGTGTCTACCAGATGGCATAAATTCATGAATTGTAATGCATTATATATATATATACTGTGCAGTTTTGCAGCCAGCGGGAATAAAATGCTTCAATCCCTGCTTGGAAAATACCTCAATGCACTCGGGCAGAAAACAGTCACAAACCTCAATACACCCGGGTATACCCGAATTCGTGGGACTAGCCGAGCTCGAATAAAGTGTGTCGCCAGTGTATACATGTATAAAGTGCCGAAACGTCACATGTAGCCCATAAAAATGTAGGTTGCCACTTTATCTCAGAGATGGAGTCGATGACATGCAGAATGTCCCTAATATGGGACCTCAACTTGGTAACAAAAGGTTGGAGATAAAAGTCCACATATTGGGACAAGTTGGACGTCATCGACCCCACTTCCGAGATTATGGGTCTTCCAGGGGGGTCTACCAAAGATTTGTGTATCTTAGGAAGATGATAATAGATCGAAGTCCTTGAATGTTCCTGATACAAGAATTTAAATTCATGTTTTGTAATCACTCCGATTTCCAACGCTTGCTCAAGAAATTGTTTTAACTCTATTTGATAGATAGTCGTTGGATCTTCATAAGAATGGAGTAGGAGGCAGTGTCCCCCAGGAGTCTGTGCACCTCTAAAAAGTAGGCCACCCTATCCTGAAGGACTATAGCCCTCCTCCTTGTCGGCTTGTCTGCTTATAATTCCCTTATTGTTCCTAAGATTATCAACAGCCTCCAACTCTAACTTGGGAAGGTTCATAGCAACACGTGTCATTCTGTGACATAATGTTTCAAAGCATCTTAACACTACACTATAAAATGAATCTATGTAGCCACCCTTGGATTGATAAAGAAAGGATATCGATTTAGGTCTAAAAGGGGAATGCATGACTTTCAGCTCCGAGTCCTCATTAATAATAGATAGACATGTAGGATGAAGTGTCAGATCCGATTAATTCAAAATATCATCCACTGATTGTGTTTGTTCACCCACTTCTGCTAATAGTGAAGACAATACATCTCATCTGCAGCATTTGCTGTTTGCGTACCGAGAGGTACCGCAAGAATCCACAGGCTTCTCTCCCTTTGAGGTGCTATATGGTCGCAGGGTACGGGGACCTCTGGACCTATTCCGTGAGGGATGGGAAGGGGAGACTACCACTACTGATGCGTCTGTGCTTCAGTATGTGATAGATCTCAAACACCGGTTAGAGATGCTCATGAGGTTGGCACAGGACAACCTTAGGGCTGCTCAGACCAAGCAGAAAACTTGGTATGATCAGAATGCCCGTAGCAGAGAGTTCATCCCAGGACAGCAGGTACTTGTTCTCACGCTCATTCAGGAGAACAAATTAATGGCTGCCTGGTCGGGACCATATCCGGTACTGCGAAAGATGAACGAGTGCAACGATGTTGTACAGACAGATGCTAAGACAGGGAGAAATAAGACTTATCACATCAACATGCTGAAGGAGTACATAGCACCGAGTGTGGCGTCGGTGCTGGCCATTTGCAGCCCACTGATGGGGGATCCGGCGAGCAATGCTCTGCCTGATCTCCTGGGGGAGGCTAGGCAGGGAGGTACCATAGAGCAGGTGGAGATAGGGGCTCAGCTGAGTGTCAGGCAGAGAGCAGAAGCCAGGGCTATGCTAGCGAAGTATAGGGCTCTGTTTTCAGACAAGCCAGGGAAGACACACATTGCAGAACACCCAGTGCTGACAGGGGATCTGAGAACTCTGTATAAGCACGCTTATAGAGTGTCAGCAGAGGTGAAGGGCAGTATAGAGAGGGAGGTCGAAGAGATGCTGGCCCTAGGGGTAATTGTACCGTCCCAGAGCCCTTGGGCTTGTCCGGTAGTCCTGGTGCCTAAGAAGGACGGAACCACCCGGTTCTGTGTGGACTACCGGCAGCTTAATGCGGGCACGGTGTCAGATGCCTATCCCATGCCCCGCATGGATGAGTTGTTAGATGAACTCACGGGGGCAAGGTATTTGATGACTATGGATCTCAGTAAAGGGTACTGGCAGATCCCTTTGACCCAGGAGGCTAGAGAGAAGTCTGCATTTATTACCCCAAGTGGCCTCTATGAATTTCTAGTGATGCCATTCGGGATGAAAAATGCATCGGCTAAATTTCAATGCCTGGTCAATCGCTTGCTGGAGGGTATGCAAGGGTTTGCAAGGGCATACCTGGATGACATTACTGTCATAAGTAATTCATGGGACTCACACTTAGTGCATGTAGCTGCGGGGCTAGCCAGGATTAGGGAAGCGGGACTCACGTTGAAACCCACCAAGTGCTTAGTAGGGATGGCAGAGGTATTATACCTAGGGCACAGAGTGGGTGGCGGGCATCTTAAGCCAGAACCAGCTAAGGTGGAAGCTATAGTGCAGTGGCCCGTTCTCAAAACCAAGAAGCAAATCATGGCTTTCCTAGGCACCGCAGGCTACTACAGAAAGTTTGTCCTTCAGTATAGCGCCTTTGCCAAACTCCTGACTGACTTGACCCAGAAGTGACAGTCTGTGCTGGTAATCTGGTCTCCTGCCTGTGAGGTCTCGTTTCAGGCATTAAAGACTGCACTAGCCGGGCGCTCCTATACTTGCTGCTCCAGACTATGCAAAAAAAGTTCCTGGTGCAGACTGATGTCTTTGGCATTGGTGCTGTACTCAGCCTAGTTGGGGAGGTGGGCGATGAGCACCCGGTAGTATATCTAAGCCGCAAACTGCTGCCCAGAGAGGTGGCATATGCCACCATTGAGAAGGAGTGCCTGGCCATAGTGTGGGCTCTAAAGAAGTTACAGCCTTATTTGTATGGCAGACATTTCACAGTAATAACTGACCACAATCCTTTGAGTTGGTTACAGGGGGTGTCGGGGGAAAATGCTAAACTTTTGCGCTGGAGTCTTGCCTTACAGGAGAGGAACTTCACCATCCAGCACAAGAAGGGAAGTGAGCATGGTAATGCTGATGGCCTTTCCCGCCAGGACAGCCCTCAGGACTTACTAACTTCAAGAGCTGGCAGGTCAGCCCAGCCACCGGACAGGGTGGTCAGGGCAGTCCCTGCATCTTGAGTGGGGGAGGTGTGAAGGGGAGGAAAGGGAAATACCTGATTTGCCATGCATTACTGTTGTTGCCCTGTCCCCGCCATTTTTATTCCCCGTGTGCAGGCCATTCCCTGTCTGCGAGGGTAAAAGACAAGATGCATTGCTTGCCATACCCTCTAACAACACATGATAGCAGATCTTAAATGTAAGGCAGGATGTATTTTTTTGTAAGTCCAAGCAGGAATTACTTGGACCTCCAGCTGTGATATGGGTGAATGAGCTTCGGTATTTTTATGACCAAGCCTCAAATGGTTGTAATTATTTTTATGATGGAGCCTCAAAAGGCTCCCACAGATTTAGAGTCCCCCTGTCTAAAACAGTGTCAATTATGACAAGACCCAGAGGCCCATAATGTATACAATACTGGCATACTGATGCACAGCAGATGTCAGGCTAGTGACAGCTTGGAGACAGAGACCAGACCCAGTGTCCCCAAGAAATGGGTGTAGCCCAGGTATGCTAAGCGGCATGGGCGTCAACCTGACCCATGCGCCCTGCCCACCGGACAGCCCTTTTGACCGGTCTTATGAATTGTGGGTCACTTGGCTATTCGTGGTTTATTTTGTTTCCACGAGGGGATTGGATCCACATGTTAAAGATAGCTTTGGGCAGTCTATAAATGTGGCTTCCCAATTATTCCCAGTGTGATTCTTGAATTTTAATCCATGATGTAAAGATGCAAGACTTTGTTCCAGTACAGCAGCAACCAGTCCAGGAGTGAAGGTGTTAACAACCACATAACCACAGGACTTTTAAAACCAAGGCTGCACTTCTTGCACTGGCAAGCAAAGGACAATTTCTTTCATTCCAAGGACAATTGCTTTCATTTCCTTATCCCAGTGAGTGTTGTTTTAAGTGAATTCTGCAGATGTCGTGTGTTTGTCTATTAAGGAAATAAATCACAATTTATTTTGCAACTTGTTCTGTTCAATCAATTACCCAGAAATATAAATGTGTTGATAAAAGTTGATGTCATCGTGACACCAAAGTTCTAGATCATTCAGGGGAGCTATATATACTCCAATGGTGGCATCACAGGTCATCAGACAAAGTGGGCATGGCTTCTTGTCTTGTCAACTCACTCGATACCATGTGATTGGAGAGGGGCATTACTTTGCGTTAGCCCAAACAGTTAACATACTATGACTGTTAACCACTTAACTGGCATAGCTGTTCCAAAGTGGGGCAAGAGAAATGTTTAGCCTCGTTTGTGGTGTATATGACTTAAATATGCATTGCTGAAGTCTATTTCCAGCATAGTTAAGATCAATGTGCAGAAAAAATGATAAGATACTAAAACAATTAAAATGTCTAGAATTCGTGCTATTAGTTACTGAAATCAATCTCAGTTCAGTTCTTCAAGTTGAGGACTTTATTAGCAAGGTGCCAATTGATGTATGGCTGGGCATGCTGAAAACTATTTCCATCTTATCAAATTAATAATTTATTAGAAAAGTTTAGATGATTCTCAGATACACTAATGAAATTGTATTGATCTGGAGAAAAACCTCAAACATCACTTGTGGTATTCTGAATATAATATAAAGCCTAGTATTACATGTAGCTCCCTCTTGGATGGGTACAGTTTATATAAGGGGGTAACTACCTTAAGGGGTTAACTGGGTGGGATCACACAGGGTTCAACCCTCCCCTTTCTACCCCTTGACTAGTAATGTCACCAAAGGAAGCACAGAGGGTATATATAGCCCCACCCTTTGTTCTGGAAACAGATTCTTCAGAACTAGAACATTCTGACTGGGATCCTCAATGTAAGGCTACACTTATAATGCTGGCGACGATGACATCATGCTACGGTCGCTGGAAAAATCACCTTGAGATGACTTGCAGTGATCGCGACCAAGCCATCGCGTCACGCTTACTATAAGCGCACGCGACGGCGGCAATGCATTTGTTTTGACGTGACGTTGCGTCACCGGCATAAGCGCAGGCTAAGTACTGTAAGTAGATTTTCTATGTATCTAGTCCAGCTAGAACGTCTATACAACTGTTTATTCTTTTCCAGTTTTAGTAACATGCCCCAATCACTAGCCAGTGCCTGTCAAAGGATCAGCAAGACTAAGTTTTCAGAAAAAGATTCCGCATGTGCCTCTGCAACCTGCACTCTCTCAGGATTGGCCCAATAAAACCAGTTCATTTCTGTTTTGTTTCAAAATTAAACTGTAATAGCCTAGACAAATAGGCCTATGTGAAATAATTATTGTTTGTTTTTATTTTTGTTTTTTTAAATTGTCGTGCGACTTGCTATTCTGGTTTGTTTTGTGAGCTGGGTAAGATCGTGTCATCTAATTAAAGATGTATTCCATACTGGCAAATGTGAAAATTCCTACAATAAAATTTTCACAAACTGAACTGGGACAGAGTCACACATCTACAGTTACAGTGATAATTAAAGTCTTCAATTTCATTGCTACAATGGGGAAAGGTATTAGGGAGCAATTTTTTAAATATATATATATATATATATATAAAACAAATAGTAGCGCTAGTAAGTGATAAATGGGTGATAACTTGTGCAGTATATAATATCGTAAGTGTTGTAGTATAAAAAAATTATTTAAAATACATTTTTTTTTAAAAATTGTTATAGCGAATAAAAAATAGCATATAGATGAAATGCTGGTGTTTGCATAGATATAGTCTGTACGGACTAGGCAAGGCTTCTATATGGTCATGCCTGACCAATATAATAAACAAAAAACAAAACATAAAGAAGCGCCATCCCGTTTGTAAAATAAAGAAAGGACTTTATTATTCTAATAACCAGAGTAGTCCCAGAGACTAATGCTAGACTGGTGTGATAAAAAGCAATCAGTATGCAATAAAAGTCAACAGCAGCAATAGCAAGTGACATGCATGAATATAAAACAGATTAATAGAGGAGGCAGAACAGGGAAAATAGACACTGATGGTGTAGATGGTAAATGGCAGTCCGTGTGGTAAATGTAATGTTAGCAGACCTAGTAGAGCACGGGGTAGTTCTTATCAACGTGCGGTCTGATTCTGCTGTAGTATAGTAATCAAAGAAGCAGTTTCCTCATATAGCATGACCAGACTTGGCCGCTCAGATCCCGTTCAGGTCCCGGGTGTCCTTATCCTGTCCGTCTCCAGCGTATGCTGTCGTCTCCGGATCCTGGGCTGTAATCTGTGCTCAGTTCTCCTCAGTATCAGACCTCGCTTGAGCACCAGACAAGTGTTTCCAGCGCTCCCCTCCGTACCCGGAAGTAACGTAGCAATCTGTATTCAATATCCTCCAAGTATATACCACGTCACTGCGTTCCTGCGTGATGATGTCACAACGTTCCAATGCGTTTCGTCACTGAGAGTGACTTTCTCAAGGATGAGACTATGGCATCCGTGCTGACTTAATATAGCTGCATTAATTGCTTCTCATGACAAAAACAGCTGCACACAGTCTCAATCTTTGTTGACAACATATAAAACAATTAGAAACTTAATAAAGATTAGAAGACTATGATGAAATCGACATATATAAACATACCTAACCCACTAACTGTTCCAGCAACTGTTCAGCAACGCAGTGACGCGGTATATACTTGGCGGATATTGAATACAGATTGCTACGTTACTTCCCGGTACGGAGGGGAGCGCTGGAAACACTTGTCTGGTGCTCAAGCGAGGTCTGATACTGAGGAGAACTGAGCACAGATTACAGCCCTGGATCTGGAGACGACAGCATACGCTGGAGACGGACAGGATATCGACACGCGGGACCTGAACGGGATCTGAGCGGGGTCTGACTAAGAGGTAGACATCACCCCTCTATGAGGTTTAGAATTTGGCCAAGTCTGGTCATGCTATATGAGGAAACTGCTTCTTTGATTACTATACTACAGCAGAATCAGACCGCACGTTGATAAGAACTACCCCGTGCTCTACTAGGTCTGCTAACATTACACTAATATACATCTGAGAAGGTTTACACTCTATGTGGTGACTATTGAATTTGGCTGGTATTTACCACACGGACTGCCATTTACCATCTACTCCATCAGTGTCTATTTTCCCTGTTCTGCCTCCTCTATTAATCTGTTTCATATTCTTGCTATTGCTGCTGTTGACTTTTATTGCATACTGATTGCTTTTTATCACACCAGTCTAGCATTAGTCTCTTGGACTACTCTGGTTATTAGAATAATAAAGTCCTTTCTTTATTTTACATATGGGACTGGCGCTTCTTTTTGTTTTGTTTGTTTTTATATATATAATATATATATATATATATATATATATATACACATGTAGCCGGGATTCCTTTGCGCGCATGTGCTGTATTGCAGCAGAGCAGGGAACGCTCTGGTTATCGGCGGTTCCGCGTTGAGGGCACCGCCATTGTTGGGAGTTAGCGCAGGCGCAGAAGGTTTGCCGGAGGAGGTTGCGCATGCTCGGGTATGGCAGCAAAGCCTGCGAAGGAGGAGCAGCTCTCATTGGGTGAAGGAGAGGGAAGTACGAATCCCAGCAGCCCTGCAGGGACATGTGGCGTGAGGGGACCAATCGGGTGAGAGGGAAGGAGAGTGGATAGGGGGAGAGGGCGCGCACGTTGGGCAGAGCGAGCTGGAGGAGGAAGGAGACGGAGCACCAGGTGTAGGGAGGCCATCAGCCCATATATAGGCCCTATGCCCCAGGCCCAGTTAGGCCGTGAGCCCCGGCAGTGTGCAGCAGAGATAGGGATTGGCCCTGGATAGGTTCCGGTTCCCTTATTGTGCTGCCAAGTGATCGCGTGAAAGACAGTGTGTATTCTGCAGGAAGTCTGGGCTCAGACCCTGCCATTGTTGCTACCGTCCGTCTGGGTGGGATCGCCCCGGACGCCTATTGCTGGAAGTCACCATGCATCTGACCCTTTGTGAAGATCCGTGGCAGGCCCGGGCACTGGAGTGCCCGGCAGGTAATCAACAAGTGCACCAACTATATCATCATTACACAGGACACAGTGGCTGCACAGTCACCCATACATATTCTTTACCTCACTGGGGGGTGGGGACATAAGGTGTTGGGGAACTGGACACGGGGTGGGATCACCCGGTGAAGGAGGGGAATAAGCGTCCTGTGAGACGCAGAAGGTAGTGTCACCTCTAGGGAGGGACACCCGTAAATATATCTCTGCTTTTGCCAACAAGTAAAGTCATTCGGTTGTATATGCTGTGTGTGTATTGTTATACATATTGTCCTGCGAGGAACCATTCCCCCTCTGGCGGGAGCCATCGCAGGTGGAGGTGCTGCACCAAGTATCAGGTATCATTAGTATTACGTGTGCCCCAGGCTCTCCGTGGCAGAAGCTTAGGCCCTGTGAGCCTACAGGTTATACAGCATATAGTAGCGGTCTGTGTTCACTAGGAAACAGGGCTACATATATATATATATATATATATATATATATATATATATATATATATAAAAATATATATAGTTTATATCTACAAGCAAATACAAAACCAGAAGATACAGTATCAGAAACAAATGATCTGATTACAGCCTTAGCTCATTCACAAGAGCAGCCCTAGGAAAAGTGCAGTATAGTATTCAGCTTATCACGCAGAACTTTAATGGCATAACAGGTTGCCAGTACAATAAACCTTATTTTTTCTTGTTTGTATTACAAATTATGATGGGCCTGACTTTCTTTATTTTTTATACTAAATACGTACATGAAGAACCCCAAAACGTCAAATAGATTTTATATTTAAAAAAGGTTTTGTGGGCAACTTCCCTGTTAAATTTTTTAAAATGTTATCCTGATTAGCATTTGTGGAAAAAGAGAAAAATGTATTTTAATTTATAAGCCAATTACATGGTGTGATTAATTCTCCTAAAGGATAGGGTCAATGAGGGGTCCACACAGTTTCTCGCCAAAATAAAGACTTTGTTTCCCAAAGTTGAAAAAAAAAACAGGTTTCAACATACTTTCTTCAGCAGTGCAAAGATCAGACAGAAAACAGCATTAATCTGGAACAACATAAAATGTCTTTAGCGTTCGTGCTGGGTGTGAGTCCGAGGCAATCCTTCTGGGAATGTGCTACCTTGCAAGTAGTGCAGCCCTGCTTCCTCCGCAGGCTCTTGAACTTTGGTTCTGGTGCTGGGTAGGAGTCCCAGTCCCTGGCAACAGAAGCCCTGTCTTCTAGCAGGTTTCTGAACCTGCTTCCTTGCAGGCTGAGGGGGGGGGGGGGACTGACAGGGTTTCTGCTGTCTGCCTTTTAAATCCCTTTTCAATCAGGAGTTAATTGGGACACCTGAAAGCTAGGGTGTGGTCTTCCTGGGCCTGGAAGAGTGAGGGAGTTAACCTTTTCACTTCCTAAAGTTGTAATATGTCAATCCAGTTCAACCAATGCTCAATGTAGCCAACTGAGATACTCATCTTATATTTGTATTTATATTGATCCAGAGGAAGGTAAACAAAAATTTCCTGTAAAACATGAGACAATTATGTTTTATAAAAGGAAAAATCAACATCCTTCCTTTTTTTTTTTTTTCCACAAAAAGGTTTTTATTGTTGGGCAACAGTACATTGCATACAGTGTCTACCAACCCAATGTCATTCTTTAATGTACCACCACCCAACTTTTCTCGTTTCCACCTTCCTCCGTTCTTACAAAGACATACGGGGTAGACCAACTCACATACCTAACACGTCACACAAACATAAAAAAGGGAAGGTGGGGGAGGGGGGGGGGAGCTCAGTGTCTTCTGCCTGTTCACCGTCTCACCTCTTGTTGTCCTACCTAGGAGCAGCTCTCAGCTGCGGGAGTTCCATGGATGTCTTCCCTACCTGTACCCCTATTGCGCGCCGACTGTACTGGCTCATTGTAGGAGAATGCATTTAGGTGTATTATGGCATGATGGTGGTGGTATTCACCCCTGGGATATCAGAGTGGTCTAGCCACTTGGTCCAGATTTTCAGGAAATTTGTGCCGGTGTCGTTGACCAGACTTGTCAACTGCTCCATCCGGCAAATATACCAAATTCTGTTTCGGATTTTCGAAATGGTGGGTAAATCTGGTTGCTTCCACAAGGCTGCGAGTTCGCACCGCATGGCTGTTGCAAAATGTGCAATCAATTTTTGAGCCGGTCTGCCTATTCCCCGAGTGCGCCTGCCCAGCAGGAACAGCCAAGGGTTCAGGGGGACCGACTGTCCGAGAATACTCGTTAGCCAATCTTGGATTTCCTCCCATAAAGGAGCCACTTTGGGGCAACCCCACAGCATGTGAAGCAAGTCTGCCTGCTCCCCACATTGTTTTGGGCACAATGGAGGGTAACCTTTGACAAACTTTGCTAATCGTGTAGGGGTGAGGTACCACCTCATTAGGACTTTATATGCATTCTCCTTCAAGGTGGTGCATATGGAGCTTTTCGCTGCTGCCAGTACTATAGTGGACCAGTCCTTGTCTTCTAATGTCTCCCCTAAGTCCGTTTCCCATCTGGTTCTGTATGTTAATTTAATGTCTACGTCTCGTCCAGGACAGACCACCTCTCCGTATATCCGAGAAGTGAGTCCCGTGGTGTCCGTGCCTCTGGAACACAGCTGCTCAAAATTTGTGCGTTTGGGGCGTTTGGGGATTTTAGCGTAAAATGCTCTCACCTGGAGATATCTAAAAAATTCGGAGTGGGGCATCTCTGTTTCTGCTCGGATTTGTTCGAATGATTTAATATTTTGGTGTCTCTCCAGGTGTAGTAATCTGGTGATACCTTTTGCTTTCCAGACTGCAAAGTTCTTGCGTAACAGACCCGGAGCGAAATCGGGGTTCCCCGTAATCGGGGTCATAAGTGTGTGCTGGGTTGTCAGTGCACACTTGTGTTTGGTGTTCTCCCAAGTTGCCAACGAGCTATTCACTGCGGCCAGCGGCTCACTCACTGTCAGATATGTCTTTTTGGGTAGCCAAATTAGGTCTTGTATCTCTACAGGGTCACAGCATGCTTTTTCCAGCTCCACCCATCTGCGCAGGCTTGGGTGCATGTGCCACTGAATAATTTGGGTTAATTGTGCCGCTTTGAGATATGATATCAAGCAAGGTACCCCTAACCCTCCTCTAACTGTTGGCCTCGTGAGAATGCTACTTTTTATTCGTGGTTTTTTATTACCCCAGACGAATTTCACCATAGAGGACTGTAAGCGGAGGATGTCATCCCTGATCACTTGTATCGGGAGGGTCTGAAACAGATACAAGATTCGGGGTAGGAGATTCATCTTAAGGCATTGGATCCTGCCGATCCACGAGATTGTGTGGCCTGACCAGATCCGAAGATCCTCCCTCAAAGTCCTAATTAGTCTGGGGTAATTGGCTTTGTATAGGGCTGAATATTCTTTGGTGATATAGATACCTAAATATTTAATGGAGGATGCTTGCCATTTGAAATTAAAATTTAGTTCTATTAATTTTTCTGTGACCTTAGGCAGGTTGATGTTTAATGCTTCTGATTTTGTCTGATTGATTTTGAACCCTGATATCTTATTAAATTCGTCTAATAAGCTGAAGACATTTGGCAGGGAGGTAAGGGGTTTGGACAACATTAGTATAATGTCATCTGCATACAGGGCCACTTTGTGTGACTGATCTTTTATCTGTATACCTGTTATATCTGGAGAGTTGCGGATATGTGCCGCTAGGGGTTCTATACATAGTGCAAAAATAAGTGGGGACAGGGGGCATCCCTGCCTGGTGCCTCTCTTTATTGGAAAGTCTGCCGAGGGGAAGCCCTGGTGTCTGACCTTCGCCCTTGGTTCCCTATAGAGAGCCAGAATAGCGCCCAACATTCTCCCCCCTATGCCGAACACTCGCAGCGTCTCTGTAAGGTAGGGCCAATCAATGCGGTCGAAGGCCTTTTCAGCGTCTAAACTCAATGCCCTAGACGGGATGTGTTTTTTCTGTGCCAAATCAATTAAATCTATTATCCGTCTGGTATTGTCCATAGCTTGCCTTCCGCATATAAATCCTACTTGATCGGGGTGGACCAGCTTCGGCATGACTGAATTCAGACGGTTGGCTAATAGTTTGGAGAAGATTTTAGTGTCTGAATTGATAAGAGATATTGGCCGATAACTTTTACAGTCTGCTGGGTCCTTTCCTGGTTTAGGGATCACTGTTATAGACGCCTGGAGCATTTGGCTAGGAATAGGGGCACCATCTAAAAATGAATTGAATAATCGGGCCAGGTGAGGTACTAAGGTTTTTCTGAATTTTTTATAGTACAAGTTGGAGAAGCCATCCGGGCCCGGGGCTTTGGCTGGCTTTAGTGCTTTTATTACCTCTGAGATCTCCTCTCCTGTAATGCCTCCCTTTCCAATCTGCCCAGTCTGGGTAGTTTTGCCTCAGTTAGAAACGTCCTCAGCTGCCTATGAGTGTTCTCACAATGGGAGACCTTCGCCCCGTCATACAGGGTCTCATAGTACTTTTTGAATTCCTCTACAATTAGTTTAGGATCAGAAGTAAGGTCACCGTTCTTGGTACGAATGGATTGGATATGGAAGTTACGGTTACAATTTTTGAGTTTATTGGCAAGTGGGGTATCTGGCTTGTTTGCTTTCTCATAGAATTGTCGCCTAGACCAGGTCAGCTCCTTTTCAGCTCGGGAGGACATCAACAGATGCAATTTAGTTTTAGTGTCACGCCAGGCCTGTAAGGTCTGCGCTTGTTTGGTAGTTTTGTGTAGGGCGGAGAGGGCTGATAGCTCGGATTGGAGGATCAGAATTTTCTTTTCCCTTGCTTTTTTCCGCCTACTAGCTATCCCCATGAGTTCTCCGCGGAGAGTTGCCTTATGGGCCTCCCATAGGGTGGATTGGGATGTCACGCTACCGACATTCTCCTCAAAATAGACCCTGATTGTATCCCTTATTTCTGTTTCAATTTCAGGGATTTTTAGCAAGCATTCATTAAGCTTCCATGTCGCTCCTGGTCTGTCTAGTCTGAAGTCTGTGCACCGCAGCTCAATTGGCGCATGATCTGACCATGAAATATCATGGATGCCCGTATGGGAGATCTGCGAAACCATTCTGTTAGACACAAAGAGGTAGTCTATCCTGCTGTATCTGTCATGTGAGTGCGAATAGAACGTGAACTCTTTTGCCCCTGGATGTTGTTCCCGCCATATATCTACCAACCTATTTGTCTTAAGGCCTTGGTTCCAGATTGCTCTACTTTGTGTATGCTTCGGTGCTTTGGGTGTGCATCTGTCGGCCTTGGGATCTAATGTCAGGTTGAAATCGCCCCCTAAAACTATACCGCCTTGTGCCACTCTATGTAGGATGGTGAAGAATTTCGTGAAGAAAGTATCGGCTCCCTCGTTGGGGGCGTATACGTTGGCAATTGTGAGGGGCTGTCCTCCCATCTCGCCTACTACTATCAGGAAGCGACCATTCTTATCCTTTTTTGTTAGCGTGATATTGAATGCCAGGCGATTATGTAATAGGGTTGCTACCCCTCTTTTTTTTACGTTTGCTGGTGCGGAGAGCCACGTTCTATATCTGCTATCTAGGAACTTGGGGGAACTGGTCCTTGAAAAGTGGGTCTCTTGGAGTAGTATTATGTCGGGGTCTTGCCTCCGGTAGTCTGTGAATGCAAGTTTTCTTTTCAGGGGGCTATTAAAACCTTTTGTGTTGTGTGATAAGATTGTAAAATCCTTAACCATTGGAGTGTTCAATAGGAATTGCTGCTTTACCTCTTTCTAGTGGGGACATGAACTTCCTCAGAGTATGATCTTGTGAACTGCTTTGTATACTGCTCATCTGCGCAGGGGAGAAACACTGGGGTCAACACAATGGGAACATTGGGGAGACAACAAATAAACTTTGATAACTTTCGGTGACCTCAGAGGACCGAGATCCCCTGGGCACCTGAACTGCCCCATGTGGGGTTCCGGTTCGGGCGGGCCCACCTCTGATCACGCGAGGTTGAGCCTTACCCATGTTCCCCGGCCCACCGGGGTCTTGCATGAATCTCCTGGGGTCTATCCCCCAGGTATCCATGAGGAGACTCATGGCGACGGCAAGAAGGAGGCTACCCCTCCCCCATCAAATTTTAACCAAGCTTATGGCAACTCTTTATAAACAATGTGAACGTCCGGCGTCTTCAGGACTGCAAGCTGATTTGGTATGCATGTATATCCTATCTATATGGGGGGCTTTTCCCCTTGCTTAGCTTTTATGTGGTGTGTGATGTCTCTGTGCCCTGTGACCGCTATCTATCCCACAGTGTTTTACGGCTGTTTTTACGTGCTAGCTCTCTCCGAGCCCCTTCCTTACTGGCCCCCCACTTTGGAGCATAAGACTAGTTGGCCCTGCTCCCCTTTAATTAGTGGCGTTACTGCTGTCCGCTGTGTGGTGTTATTCCTCTCTGCCTTGCCGCACTTGGGTATTCCTCCTTCCCCCTACTTCCCTCGACATGTCCTATCCCCGTGTCTAAATTATGGGTGGGTAATGGCCCTATCCATCGGGGGGGCGTCTGCAATCGGGGCCGGAGTGTCCTCCGAAGGGGAGTCTGCGGCCGGTGGGTCTGCGGGCAGGGCGACACTGCTCCTCTGTCCGTGGGGCTGTGCCTTCTTTTGTGTGCTGCCGCGGGCATCTGATTTCTCCGGTCTCGGGGCTGTTCCGGCGCCGTCTCGTGACGTAGATCCTCTTTTCCCTCTTAGGCGCCTCTACCAAGATGGCCGCACGGCCATATCCGGTGACGTCCTTCCGGTCTTGGCTCATTCACCGCCGGACGTCGACGGAAGTGGGCTCATCTTCTTCCGGCCGTGCAGGATTTTTTGGGATCGCCACGAGGCGCGATGCCTCCATCTTTCCTAGGTGCGTGTCACGCGTCTCTTCCGGGTTGCGGGGCAGCCATTGTCGCCGGAATTTCTGGTAAGTCTTTTCTTTTTGCAGGCTTAGGTCTGACCCCGTGGAATAGAATCTGTGTATCCCGCCTTAGATAGGTGGAGTTGTGGCATTACTTATGCCTACTCCGCTACTTCGCGCTTCAAGCTGTTAGCAGTCCTGAGAGTCCCAACTGTAGGCCATAACTTGTAGGCAACCAAAACTGGTAACAAAACATTTTATTGGAGCTGAGCATTCTTTGTTCTTTATTTGCTTTTTCACTCCTTCTCCGGTTCACTGGCAGCTCGAGTCTTCCGGGATGTGCCGGCCTGCTGCCACTCATTGTCCGGCTCTCTCTCTGCCCGGGGGCTCCTGGGTTCTCCGGTCGTAATTCCCAGCCTACGCAGGAATTCCTCCCCCTCCTCCAGGTTTTTCATTGAGGTGGCCTTTCCGTTCCTGATGACTAGTAAGCCGAACGGAAAGGTCCACCGGTATCGGATGGCTTTGTCCCTGAGGAGGCGGGTTATGGGCTGTAGCTTCAGGCGTCTGGCCAGGGTCAGGGGGGGACAGATCCTGATAAAGCTGTAGCGAAATGCCCTCGAATTTACAGGCTTCCTCTCCCCGGGCTTTCGTAAAAACTGCCTGCCGGGTGCGGTAGTAGTGTAACCTGGCGATCACATCCCTGGGTTGCGCATTCGCCAGCGGTTTGCTCCGTAGGGCCCTGTGGCATCGATCTAACATTAGTTCAGCTGCTGGAGTGTCAGGGAGCAAACTCGTCATCCATCTTGTGAGGAAATCTTTAATCTCTGTTATTTCCTCTGGTATGCCTCGGATGCGAATGTTGCTCCGCCGGTCCCGGTTCTCAGCATCCTCCTGTCTCTCGGCCAGCTCTGTGATCTGGTTTTGCAGGTATGCAGCACGTTTGTCTGATTTTTTAATTGTGGAGGAGACCGCCACCATTTTGTCGTCCAGGGCCCCAGTTCTTGTTCCCAGGCCCTGTACCTCCTGTCAGAGTTCTTGGATTTCGGCTCTAAATAACGACTTCATGTCGTTGTACAGCCGGTCGAAATCGCCCCGTCGTACTGGCCGTTGCTCGGGTGTCTCCTCCCGGTCCTCCTCTCGTTCCGATCCCGATCCTGGTGCCGAGCCGGGCGCCATTTCTGCCCTCCCATCCCTGGATTAGGATCTACTCAGATACCTCCGCAGATCCCCTGTGTTCTTTTTTTTTGTTGATGGCGGGGCCATCGCGGTGTATTCCGGCGTCGGTAAACGTTATTTTTATATAGATTTGGTAGTTTTGGTGAGCTTTATTGTGAAAAATGCTTTGGCGGGGGTGGGAGCTATACGATTAGGCAACCGTTCCCCTCACCATCGCGCATGCGCCTCATCCTTCCTTTTTTTAACGTATATAGCATATCCCTATACAATATACATTTCCTTTCTAAAAAAGATGTGTAACCTTTTCACTGAAACATCGATCCAGCTGGAAAACATTTTGTATTTGTGCATCACTGGAGTGTCATTGATGTTTTGTTTACCTAACCCTTTCCTAAACATATCTATTGTATCTGCCATCACAGTCTCTATCGGTAGTATATTCCACATTTTAACTGTCCTTACTGTAAAGAACCTATTCCTTTGCGGCTGTTGAAATCTCCATTCCTTCAATCTCAAGGGATTACGCTGTGTCATTTGTACTGTTTTGGGGATAAAAAGTTCTCTCAATAGTTCCTTGTATTGACCATTATAAATCTATTTCTAAAAAGTTATCATACAGTATTCCCTCTTCGATGCTTATTTTCTATTACAAACAGACCTAATATGGATAGCCTTTCCTCATAAGTCAGACCTTCCATACCCTTTATTAGTTTGGTTGCTATTGTCTGTACTTTTTCTTATTCCGTAATGTCTTTTTTTTATGGAGTGGTGCCCAAAACTGTACTCCATATTCAAGGTGTGGTCTTACTAAGAATTTATACAATAGCAAAATGATGCTTTCTTCCCTTTCATCCATACCCCGTTTTATGCTTGATCATATCCCATTAGGCCTTGCAGTTACTGCCTGCACACTATTGATAAGCCTTCTGTGCTGTCTACAAGCTCTCCTAAATGTCATTGATCAAAGATTGACCTACAGTATGTTTAGTTTATATTTAGCATGCTTATTCTTGCTTCCCAAATGCATTTCTTACCTTACATTTCTGTATTCAACCATCTTCCCAAGTTTCCAGTTTATCCAAGTCCTTATGTAGAGAAATTACATCCTGCTCTGATTTTACTATTTTACATAATTTAGTGTCATCCGCAAAAAATGGAAACTTTTCTCTCTATAACCACTTCTGGATTCATACAATAATAAAACAAAATTCACAATGCAATCGAGCATATTTGCATTTTTTTTTTATATTTGTCACACTACAGTCTATGAGACCACAGATACTTCACAGTGAATGATGGCAAATCAGCAAGAGTTTACATGTTTCCTTTGATTTTGATATTGTTCTCAACTGCTATTCATATTACAGTCCTGTATATTTGGGTAATGGGAATAGAGAGGAAATGGGTGATTCTCTGTATCATCTTTATACCGTATCTCTGTGTTACGAAGTATAGCAGCTTTGCACATAATCATGTTGCTATGGTAACTGGAACCCTTAATCTATTTTTGTTGACAAGGAAAATGAATGTACTTTACTTTTTGGCATGTACTCAAGTGTAAATTATACTTCACCTACATCTACTTTTTTAATCAGATAAATCAAAACAAGAACATGCTGCAAATAAAAAGAGACAGAAAAGTCTGCATTTGACCACATACATGACAAACTAAATGGCTGCTGGAGAGCATGGGTTTGTATTGTCTGATACACTACTAAGACAATACATGTAATACACATGTATACAATTGTAGCACAGCTACCCCCACCCTCTAGTCTAGGAGATACATGTTGCGGCTAGAGGTGTTGGTGGTGTACATACCTGTGATAGTCCAGGAGAGCTGAGCTGTCTGCGTTGTAGTGGAGACCAAGACAGGCTTTTGGTGTCATCTGATGTTCGTATCCGGTGTTCAGCGCCTCCAGCTTCAGTAGGCTCTAAGAATCTTAGAGGCAGTCCCCTCTGAAGCAACTCTCATACACCCATGCTCACTGATTAGAATCCAGGCAGGACTTTATTTGCAGTCACTGCAGTAGATGGAGATACAGTGGATGCAAAGGCTCAGAGGATCCCAGGCCTCTGGTTGGTGCTGGCTTTTCTAATGTGGAGCCTTAGATGTTTCTTAGCCAGCCAGCCATGAGGGCCTGGCTGGCCTCTCTCTCCCATGGGGAGGAGACAGGCCACACACTTCCACTCTCTTTGAAGGGTGGGAGAGCACTACTAAATTTAGCACTACCCCCCTTAGGAACAAGAAGGGGAGGGCTCAAGATCTGCATCCTGATAGGCTACACAGAGACCATGAGTCAAAATCCCCTTTACTGTCACTCAGGGAGGAGCATGAGGGGGGTCAATTACCCTTAAGACTGCCTGTCACAGCCTAGACTGCTAAGAACTTATGTGACTGGGGGGAGGGGGGAAAGAGAGGCAGGGTGGACTAACCATGTTACACTCTTCCCTGGGTGGAAATTTCTGTCAGTCTGGAGCCTGCAATACAAATACAGATTATACAGCACTGTAACGGAGTGCTCAGCACAAACAAGGTGTGACCGCGAGGCCGAGGTGGGGATATATATGCAACACCAACCCACAGCGTGTCTGGAGTGTAGATTGGTCAGGATAGCCAGGGTGGGATTGGAGAGGTACAGATAGTGTAACACTTGTGCTCACCACGAACAAGGTGGGTCCCCGGGAATTGAGGTGGGAATAGTATAAACGCCACCCACAGCAATGAGGGCATGTCTGGAGAGTGGATGGTCAAGGTATCTGGGTCAGGGTTAGAGATGTAAGAACAGTCCTGATACTTGCCAAGCTAAGGAGTTGGAGCCAGTGGGATAGTAGGAGTTTGATTGCCATGGTCCAGGGGTAAAGCCAGTAGGATAGTAGAAGTCCGAGTGCCGTTGTCAGGGTAGGAGAGATGCAAAAGGTCAGAGGTAAGTCGGGGTCAGGGAGCCAGAGGTGCGGAGTCCAAGGATTAAGCCGGGTCGGTACACAGGAGATCAATCTAAAAGCAAGGCAAGGGAACACAGGGCAAGGAACGTGGGAACAGCAAGGCTACAAAGAACGATGCTCAGCCAATGTGCCAGTGGCACAGCTGAGCATATATGAGGGAAGGGATCCAATAGGCTGAGGGGAGGAGCGGAGGTGCAGGATAGGTGGAGTGGTGCAGGAGACCAGTGGGAGTGATTAGGTGATAGAGAATGTTGACACGCAGCTATGGAGCGGTGCACACGTGTCACATGTGCGCGTGCAGCGCCATCTGACGTGAACGGGAGGCAGGGCCAGTCCCCGTGAGGTCATGAGTACCTCTCCGTGTGAGCGTGGTGATGCTGTGGAGGTTCCTGAGGTTGCAGGTAAGGAGGGAGCGCACAGCGGGAGGCGCGTTCCCCGATTCCTTACAGATAGTCAGTGGTACTTGCCGAGTTCGGGGTTGGAGAGGTACGGATCGTCGTTGGTAGCCGGGGTCAGAAGTGTAGAAGAGCTGAGTTCGGAAACAGAGGAACTAGGAACCAGATGCAAGACAAGACTGCGGAGGCAAGGGTAGCAGTGAACACTTCGATACAACAAAGGTTTATACTCATCCGAATTGCCAGTGTGACGGATGAGCATATAAAGGAGACAGTAGCCAATGAGGGAGAAACCAAGTTGGGGCGCGTCAGTGGCGTGTCAGTGGCACCTGCTGTGATTGGCTGTTCCGGTGCAAGAGACAGGTGTGGGGAGGATCCCAGATGATGAAAAGTGATGCGGTTCTGGCGTGCCCTGACCGCGCTTCACGTGTGCGCTGATGATGTCACCGTGTGGGCGCAACCTGGAGGTGGAACACGATGACAGGGTATTTACCTCTGCGTGGGATGCACGTGCGCCCCTAGGATGGTGTCACGCTGTGCCCACCACAAACTAGACGAAACCCTCGGTACTGAGGTGGGAATAGAGAAAACACCACCGACAGGCACGGGGATCCGGTCTGGAGTGTGCGTAGTTTAACTCACCGGGTCAGGAGCAGAGAGAGAAGTGTCGTCGTAATACTTGCCAAGGTGAGGGTAGGAGAAGTCCGGAACGTTGGAGGTACTAATCGCTGGGGTCGGTGCAGGAGAAGGTAGAATGGTCGAGGTCCGAAAGCCAAGTTCAGGTTAGGAGAATTGCGGATGGTCGAGGATAGCCAAGGTCGGGGTTCCAAAAAAGCGGTGGTCCAAAAGCAAGCCAAGGTCGGTACATGGGAGATCAAGCAAGACAAGGCAGGATATCTAGGAGACAAGAGAGGTAAGCACAGGAACAGGAAGCTTATGCTCAGCCCATGTGCCAGTGACACTGCTGAGCCTAAATAGGTGAGACGGTCCAATCCGAGAAGGAGGCGGGGCCGAGGAGTGTCCGTGCGGTAAGGAAGCCAGGTGAGTGAGCTGAGGGCAATCAGTGCCTGTTGCCACGCACATGAGAGTGTGCGCCGTGATCCAGAGGCGGGAACTCCTGCTGCGCCCCTAGCCCGCGTGCGCCCACGTGAGGACGTCATCCGGCACAAGGGAGAGCCATACGCATGCGCGGAGGAAGCGGGAATGCGCGTGAGACCGCGCGAGTCCAGGACCTTATCAGCGGCCGTCAGAGCAGGTAGGGGAACTATGCGCCTGCGCGTGGCGGTGCGTGGCACCTGGCTCCTGACAGATGGTGGCTGATACCAGATGGAGGAAGGGAAGCCTCACGGATGATGGAAGGAGCGGGAGACCCGATCACGGGTTGGGGTAAGTACCAGTTGCGCCTGACAGTACACCTCCCTCAGGAGCGACCTCCGGTGTCTCAGGAAGGGCTTGTGCGGATATTTGGTGTGGAAGAGCCAGAGTAGCCTGGGGGCATGAAGACAATGGCAAGGAACTCAGGACCGTTCCTCAGGTCCAAAGCTCCTCCAGTGTACCAGATACTGGATCGATCCCACTGAAATCCTGGACTAAACCTCGTACTCCTGTTGACCCTGTACGAGGAGACGAGCTGGAGATGAGGACAAGTTGGGGAAACGAGGATCCCGGATAGCCGGTTTCAACATGGAGACGTGGAACACCGATGGGATCCTCATAGACGAAGGGAGGCGTTGACAGTATGCCACTGGGTTTACTTTCTCCACCACGGTATAGGGTGGAGCAAAAACAAAGGCGGTTTTTAGATGATTGAAGGCTTGGCTAGCCTCTGGCGACCATGAATCAGGATCTGCACCTTTTTTAGTTAACACCATTATGGGGGCTACCACAGAAGAGACATTTTAAATGAACCTGCAGTAGTAATTCGCAAAGCCCAGAAAGCGCTGTATGGCCTTAAGAGTGGTGGGACGAGGCCAATCCAGGACCGCCTTCCCCTTAGCAGGATCCATGGTGAGACCAGTGTCTGAAATGATGTATCCCAGAAATGCAGTGGTGGTTTGGTGGAACTGACACTTCTCCAGCTTGGCAACAAATGATTTTCCCGTAGGCGTAGAAGTACCTGTTTGACATGGACGACATGTTCCTGTGATGACTCTAAAAAAATCATAATGTCATGCAAATAGACAATAACAAACTGGTTGAGAAGGTCTCTGAAGATCTCATTAACAAAGTCTTGAAAGACGGCAGGGGCATTGCAGAGGCCGAAAGGCATGACGAGATATTCATAGAGGCCGTCTCGTGTATTGAAAGCCGTTTTCCATTCATCACCCTGGCGAATTCTCACCAAATTGTAGGCCCCCACACAGATCCAATTTGGTGAAGATGGTGGCCCCTTGGAGGCAGAAATCAATGGTAAGGGATAACGATTCTTGATCGTGATCTTGTTAAGACGTCTACAATTGATGCAGGGTTATAGAGATCCGTCCCCTTTTTTCACAAAGAAGAAGCCTGCTCCGGCTGGGGAAGAAGATTTCTGAATAAAGCCCTTTTGAAGATTTTCATGGATATACTCCTTCCGAAGCTTTAGTCTCGGGAAGGAAAAGTGGATATGAGCTTCCCCTAGGAGGTACTGAACCGAGTAGCTGGTCAATAGGACAATCGAATGAGCGATGAGGGGACAGAACCTCTGATCGTGCGTTATCAAAAACATAGCGGAATTCGGAGTAAACCTCAGGTAATGTTAGCATCTCTTCTTTAGGGGCAGCTACCACATATATACTTTTGACGGGCACCGCGCAGTTCTTAGAACATGTAGCGCTCCACAGGACAGGTTCCCTGTCAGTCCAATCAATACGTGGATTGTGAAGTTGGAGCCAAGGAAGGCCGAGAATCACATCGACCGATGGGGTATGGATTACATTCAGCTGGATCTCTTCCATATGGTCCTCACCTGTATGTAAACAAAAGAGAGTGGTCTGTAAGGAGATAAATGCTGGTTGCAGTGGTCGACCATCAATTGATTCCAACCCTACAGGGCATTTCTTGCAGACGAGGGGGATGTTATTCCTCTCAGTCAAGCCTAGGTCAATGAAATTGCCTCCCGACCCGGAATCCACACGGTGGTGTGGAAGTTCTCACCGGTCAGCGTAACAGGTACAAGGATCCTGGTTGGCAATGGCCTCTCTTTGGTAGGGGAGGTAGAAAGTTTTCCCAATGTGATTCCCCTGGACCTCGACTTGTGGGGGCAATTGAGTACCTGATGTCCGGGATTGCCACATTAGAGGCAGAGACTGGCGTCGCGTCTGTGCTGTTTCTCACTGGAAGACAAATAGTTGCCACCAAGTTGCATGGGCTCTGGGATATCTGGTGGAAGAGGTTCAGCTGTGCCAGCGTGGAGAGAAAGGAATCTCGGAGTGAGCTGCTGGTGATGGAATCTTTCGGACCTCCTCTCCTGCAGACGTTGATCAACGTGGATACATATGGTGATGAGTTCTTCAAGATCGGTAGGGTGTTCATGTGCAGCGAGCTTGTCCTTTAAAATCTCAGAGAGACCTTGCCAGAAGGCAGCTGACAACACCTCGTTATTCCACCCGGACATGGTGGCGATAGTACGGAAACCCAGAGCGTAGCCACGGATAGATTTCCCTGGGAAATGTGGAAAAGAGAAGAGGCGGACGTTACCTTGCGACCAGGCGTATCAAAGACTTTGCGGAATTCCCGGGTAAACTGTTTAATATCCTGAGTGAGGTCCGATCTTCGTTCCCAGGTGGGAGAAACCTAGGCCAGGACATCTTCAGTGAGCAGCGAAATGATGTACGCCACCTTGGATATTTGAGAAATTAATCGAGAAGGCATTAGTTCAAACTGTATGATGCATTGATTCTAAAAGCCCCGGAACCCTTGGGGGGTCACCCCTATAATGGTTGGGTGTAGGACGTTGGGGTTCTGATGTCAAGGTCATGGACATGCTGGAATAGGTAAGCATGGTTTAAACTGGTTTCAGTCCTTCCTATCAGGTAGATCCCAACATGTGTCCATCTCAGGCTCTAACTCCAACCCCCTGGATATCACCTGTGGTGTCCCGCAAGGCTCTGTTCTGGGGCCCCTACTTTTCTCAGTGTTCATCAATGATCTTCCCACAGCTTATAAGGAAGCTTTAAGACACATGTATGCAGATGACACAATCCTACAGTATATGCACACAGCCATAGCCTCTCCGACCTTCAACACATACTTCAGTCTGACTTTTTGAGACTCGAAAACTGGATTCCCCAAAACAAACTGTTTTTAAACACTGACAAGACTGTAACAATGGTATTTGGGACCAAGACTACATTTTTAAAGCTTCCAGTGACTGAGCTCCAGATCAGAACCAACGCTAACACCACCCTAACTCCTGTTACTAGTTTTAAATACCTGGACATATGGTTTGACTCCCACTTAGCATTCGGAATGCAAATTGATACCCTGACATCCAAAACCTATGCCAAACTAGGTGTACTTTACATTAACAAATCCTCCCTAAGCCTGCTGGTCATAAAGCGTATCGCACAGCAGATGCTAATACCAATTATAGACTATGGAGATATAGTATATGGCTCTGCATCCCAAACCGACCTTAGCAAACTTGACACCCTCTACAATTCAATTTGTCGTTTCGTTCTCCAATGCAACTACAACACACATCACTGCAAAATGCTCAAAGAACTAGATTGGTCATCACTCGGCGCAAAGTTCAACTTTCCTGTCTTGCCTTCAAATACTTTCTGGGCAAGCTACCCATCTATCTGAACAAGTTCCTCACCCCTACCACATGCAGCACTTATCATCTGAGATCAGACTCAGATCTGGAGGCGGGACCCGATGACAGGGTATTTACTTCCACAAGTGATGTGCACTCCCCTAGTATGGCGGCTGATACCAGACGGAGGAAGGGAAGCCTCACGGATGACGGAAGGAGCGGGGGACCTGGTCATGGGTTGGGGTAAGTGCCGGTTGCTCTGAGCGCATCGCGGATCATGGATCCTGACAAGCATATAGAAGGTACACATAACCATATTACAATTGCAGTTCGCAAAGACCCAAATCCCCACTGCTACAGCGATGATTACTACTAACACTTCAACATAAGAGTATGGGGAAACTACTTATTTATAATACTTGGGATTGGGTTTTCTGGTCACCTGTCCCTCGAAATCCTTAACCCAAACATAGTACACTTTGGGTCCACCAGAGACCTGGCGAACCTCCACTCGATCTTTAAATATACAGGTCCCTGTGATCCATTCCCTCATGACTGCACAGATACGGGGCACAGTGATATGCTCTTTATAACTGGTCTTAGACTGTAAATATTCTCTAACGGCCAAATTCAACCAATCATGCCAGTTGTTATCTATCGCCTGCATGATTGGTTCTGGGACGTATGGAAAATCATAGCCGTGTGATTGGTGATACCGGTTCCTGATAGCCCTTTCTGCTCTACTCAGACATATTATTTTCCTGCCAGCTCCCTGATCAGGTAATGCCCAAAACCTGGGGTCATTAGGGTCTATCTCCTGGTATAGTATAGAGGGGCCCTTAGGTACTATTACTCCGAAGTTGATAACTCCAAGTCTTTAACGAAGAGCCTCCGCCTGATCCTCAGGAGAGAATTGGCCTTCCTCCCACCAATGGTCAACAATAGGGCTGTTAACAAGCACAAACCATGTCCTATTCCTCTTAGGTGTTCTCACAACTAAGGGGGAGCATAAAGGAAAAAACAACAGAGAAAACACAAACTAAGTACAGACTGTAGGTTAATTAGTAGCAATGTGGAGTTAAACTTGGCTCTCGTGTGCAGCCTACTCACAAGATAGCAGTAAGTTTAGGGCAGTGACAGGATCTGTGGAATCTGTAATGTTGTACAGATGAAGTCAGGATACCTCTCACATTCATCAGATGGATAGGAACATGAAAGAGTAAAAAAAAAAATCTCCATGGTGCAGATCAATATAAAAAGGACTACTTTATAATGTAGTTTAAAAAATGTGCACTTACAATAACAAAATCAAAAACAAGCATTTAGCACTGTAACAAGTGACTCAGGAGTGTCAGGATATGGCCACCGCTCACCGCTCACCGCACCGCAGCTGCTTGTCCGCTCCACGCTATGGTGATGTTGGAGTCACCTCCAGGGACAGGCGCGCTCGCCGCACTCCCGTTTGCATCCGTTGAAAGGCAGGCTCAATCACCTCGCTGCTGTTGTTAGTTCCGTAGACGCCGGGTGGATCACCTACAGTGTATTTTTCGTGGCGATACGTCACTTCCGGTTTGGGCTGGGTCCCGTCGCGTCACTTCTAGCACTGCAGTTTGACAGGCGGCTGGCAGGGCCAATCCAAATGCTTCCTGGGCGGGTCCTCTCAACGCGTGTCACCCAATAGGACAATAGTCATCCTCCCAGCATGAAATAGTCTCTGATTGGATGACTAGAGGTGGACCCTCCCCTGGGTAGAATAAGAGGCAGGGCTGTTTGGGTTGGAGGAGGACCTGACTCTGGATGAGCCAGTCACTTACGTGGGTGGCACCAGAGTTTGGTACCAAAAAGGATGTAAGAAAACTTTTGCAAAAGCTTGCAACAGAAAGTTTGCAAACCATGCTGTCCACTTCTCTTGGTGGGAGTGCAATTTGGTACACGGAGAGCAGGCAACCACGCGGTGGCTGCCATCTTAGAACATCCCATGCCATGGATTTCTTCTTTGGGGGGAGGAGCGCTGAATATATCCAATAATATGTGGAATGAAAGAAAACAAAATAGTGCAGATGGTATATGCCAGTAGTTAAATAAATAGTAAGGCTCTGATGAGATTGCACTCACAAAACTTCCAGGTAAAGAAGGTATGTCAGAGATACTTCTCTCTCTGACTGGAGCCCTTTTGTAGAGAGATGGTGTGGTCACAGGATATCCCTCAGTATGTATGGTTTGTAGTCGTCAGATATACAATGAGAGAAAGATGCCACAATAGTGTGTAATGTTTCACCAAATATATTCAAAGATTTAGGATAAAAGGTAACAAACTCACATTTTCCATATTATAAAATTCATTATAGAGAACCGCCGATATAATGGAGCACTGCGCCGGTGGACACAGCTGTATATCCCACTCGCGTCTCAGCTAGCCCTTCCGCATGCGGACGACGTCACAAGTGAGGGCGGAAGGACACCTTGCCTCTGGGTACAGCTCAGAATGCCTGTGCTTCCAATTTCCAGTTCTCCCAAGCAGACACTCTGACTCTACGCGTTTCACTCGTTTGCTTCCTCAGGAGTCATAAGTGATGGCCCTATCAGTTAACTTTATATAGACCCAATAATTAGAGCGTTTGATAAATTTAACCCCCTCAGAGCTCATACATAGTAGTGAGGTCAAATGTCCCTATAGTGGACAGTTGGCTCAGAATACACTGGATTCTAACATACTGTACATTTAAAATTTAAAATACCTATATTCTTTTAATGAACAATATTTAAAAAATATATATAAAAAAATAAAAAATACAAATGAATAAATAATTTATTAATTAATGAAGTAACTAGAGGAAGAGAGAAAAAAAGGTTATTAGCATTCAAATGTGATAAAGGGTAAATGACAATATGGAAAAAAGACCCTATAGATATAAATAAAATTACATTAATAAGGCACCAATGTCTATATCAATATTTAGTCCATGGGGGGCGAGGGTCTGCATCTTATGAATCCAGTAAGTTTCCCTTCTCGCCAGACTATTGAGTCTGTCCCCCCCCCCCCTCCAATGAGCTTTAACATGTTCAATGCCTTTGAAACTCAGATGCTTGGGATCTGAATTATGAAATAAACTGAAATGTTTCGATACATTATGAGAAACAAGGCTTTTTTTGATGTTACCAATATGTTCTAAAATGCGGGTACGCAACGATCTAGAGGTGCGTCCGATATATTGTAACCCACAAGTGCATTGTAATAAATATATCACATAATCAGTTTTGCAATTGATGTAGCTGTCTATCTTAAATATTTCTCCTGTTTTTTTAGATATAAAATTAAATTAAATTAAATTTATCTGTATCTTTGAAATGACATGCTTTACACATGTAACATCCAAAAAAGCCTTTAGGTTTATCTAACCAAGTGTGTGGTTTCATAGTCTTAGAAGATTTGAAAGTTGTAGGGGCCAGCTTACTTTTCAAATTGGGGGCTTTTAAAAAATTACACTAGGTATCTCAGGAATGTGGTCTTTTAAAATTGAATCATTCTTTAAAATATGCCAATGTTTACGAATTATGTTTTTAATCTTAGACGCTTCTTTATTATATGGTGTAAGAAATGACATACAGTATTGTATATTTTATTAATGATGAGATTTTTTATTTTATCTACTAAAAGGTCTTCCATTTTTACGGAATTAACTTTATCTATAGCTCTACTTAGAGTTTGTGAATTGTAATTGCGATCTTTACATTTATCAATGAGAACTTTGGATTGCTGTTGATAGGTATGTTCATCACTGCAATTTCTATTGAGTCTTCTAAGTTGGCCGTAAGGAATGTTTTTAATCCAATCAGGGTTGTGACAGCTATCTTCTAATATGAAATTATTGCTATCCACTTTTTTGAAGAAGGTTTTTGTTTTTAGCTCACCATTTTCTATAAAAATTATCAGATCCAGAAATTCTATTTCATTTTTACTCAAAACATGAGTGAATTTTATATTGTAATTATTATTATCTAAATATTCAAAAAATTCTGATAGCTCTTCTTCGCTTCCCTTCCAAATGAATACCACATCATCGATAAATCTATGCCAGGAGACTAAGTTTGCACCAAGAGTGTGGGTGGGCCAAATATGGTCTTCCTCCCACACTCCCATGAAGATGTTAGCATAACTTGGTGCAAACTTAGTCCCCATGGCAGTACCGCACCTTTGTAAATAATAGTTGTCATTAAACCAAAATAAGTTCGTGTCTAAAATAAAACAAATAGCTTCTATAATAAATTCCACTTGTTCTTCTTTCATTTCTTTATCTCTAGTAAGTATCCTTTTTACTGCCATAATCCCATCTATATGCACAATGGATGTATACAATGCTGATACATCCGCTGTTACAAAAATGTAATTGTCCTCCCATTTGATATTGTTTAGAATCCTAATAATATCAGTTGTATCTTTAATATAAAATTTAAATGTGTATACATTTTGTTTACAATTGGTACAAGTTTCAGATAATTTCATAAAATCTGCTATCACCATTTGCCAAACAAAATCTAACAAAAAATGAAAGGGAGGCCATAGAAAGTTTAATTACTAATGATGAAATGATTATAAAACAAGCTGGTAAGGGGGGTGGGGTTGTGATCATTGATCGTATTTGGTACTGTATATCACAGAAGCAAATAGAATATTAAATGATACTAACACATACCAAATCCTTGATCACAACCCCACGAATCGTTTATTTTCCCAGCTAAAAGAACTTCTTACCATTGGTAAAGATTCATGAATTTTAAATGAGAACGAATACAAGTATCTATGTAAAGAAAATTCTAAATTACTGTTGTTCTATTTCTTGCCCAAAATTCATAAGGATGTTAACAATCCTCCCGATAGACCAATTATATCGGGGATCGAATCATTAGCAAGTAATCTGTCCCAGTATATCGACCAATTTTTAAATAAATATGTATCCACATTTAAATCTTATATTAAAGATTCAACTGATATTATTAGGATCACAGTGCGATCAGGTTCTTCTGAGCTTTAAAAAAAAAAAAAAAAAGGATGCAAATGTATGTTAGGCTTTGAAAAAACAGAAGGAAATCCCGGATTTAAAATCGAGGTAGACAGGAGATGTGAGGAGGGTGACAGATGCTTTAGCTGCAGTAATAAGAAAAGATTAAAGATGGGAAACGTGCATAAGGCATTAAGGCCAGTTAGTACTACATTAGAGTATTCGAAGCAACAAAGTATGAAAATGTGGACAAGCGTTTTAGCAGTCGAATGATGGAGAAAGCATACAGATGTAGCAGACATCTTTGCACCTGTTAATGCTACAGCAATATTTTCACAAGAAATACAGCAGCTCATTATCTACGTTAGTTCTTGCATTAAATGGGTGTAGTAACACCTACGATATTTTCTCAACCCAGGGGGAGCATGTAGGAGAAAACACAACAGTTTCTTTAAAGTAGGTTTTTGTTTTAATTCTGTTCTCTTCAATAAAGATTACAAGGTCTAAAAAGTTAACACTTGATTGGCTGGAACTGCTAGTGAATTTTAAAAAGTTAACACTTGATTGGCTGGAACTGCTAGTGAATTTCAGATCGTTCTCATTCACATCTAGAGATGCTAAAAACGTTTCAAGAGATTCCTGGCCCCCCCTCCATATCATGTCATCCTCCCAAACGGCCATAAATAGGTTGGCATAACTGGGGGCGAACCTTGTCCCCATCGCCGTTCCACACTTTTGGAGATAATAACTCTTCTCCGTACCAAAAGAAATTATGATTTAAAATAAATCTAATGCTGTCTACAATAAAACCAATCTGAGTCTCAGTTAGGTCCTTGTCCCTAGATAGTACCTGTTTAATCGCTCTACACCCTTTTTCATGTTCTATTACTGTGTAGAGCGATGTGACATCACAGGTAGACATGATAAAGTGTTCTTCCCATCTTTCTTTACTTAAAGTATTGATCACGTCTGTGGTGTCCTTCAAATATGCCCTCTGCTGCACTACATATTTTTGAAGGAATGTATCTATGTACAGTGACAGATTCGCCGTCAGTGAGTCAATCCCCGAGACTATAGGTCTGCCTGGGGGATTGACTACACTTTTATGGACCTTAGGTAGATGGTAGAAAATTGGTAATCTAGATCTGTCACTGTACATAAACTGGTATTCATTATCATTTAATACATTTAATTCCCTCCCCTCATCTAAAAACTCCTCCGTAAGTTTCCTCATTGGATTGGTCTTTAATTTGGCATTCGTATCTCCCAAAAGTCTGAGGCACTCCCTGTCATATGCCTCTCTGTCTAGTAGTACTATTCCCCCTCCTTTGTCTGCAGGTTTTATGACCAGGTTCTCGTTTTCAGTTAGGTCTTTAAGGGCTGTTTTTTCCTCTTTCGTAAGATTATTTCGCAGTTTTCCTTGATTTGAAGCTAAATCTTCGAAATTTTTGTTGATCATTTAAAAAAAGACCTCTAAGTGGTCAGCTTTAGCATAGTGGGGATAGAAGGTAGATCTCGGTTTCAAATTCGTATGAATAATACGTCTTTCTTCTAAAACCACTGGGGGAATGGTTTGTTCAGGCCTACTTACTGCCTCTCTACCAAGGAAGTACCTTTTTACAGTCATTTTACGGAGGAATTTGTTTGCATCTATGAATAGGTCAAATGAGCTGTGACCCCTCATAGGTGCAAAACTCAATCCCTTTGATAACACACTGTGCTGAGCTTTATTAAGTGTTACTGAACTTAAATTAAAAATGTTTGTCTCCCTCACTTGTTGCTTCTTTTGTATCCTCTTTCTTCTCCCTCTCTTTCCTCTGAATCTCGACTTCTTTTTGAATCCTTCCTTGTTTTTGGACAGGGTTGCGCCCCCTTGTCCCACAAAGTGGAAGGTCCCTCCCCTAAAAAATCTTTCTCCCGGTGGTAGTTTTTGGGGCTTAAGTCCCTCTCTTTATCCCTTCTGTTAAAAGAGTTAACTCTTCTCTCTGTATCCACTGGAGATTTATTAGCTTTAGATGCTCTATCTTTTTCTCTTTTATCTCTTTTTTCTTTATTTATAGGGGTATAATTGGACCTTACTCGTTCTTGAGATTCTTGCCTAGATCTGGACTGATCTCTATAGGACTTTGTAGTCGTTTTCTCCCTTCAGTCTTAGTTTTTTCTCCCATATATTTGGTTCTTTCTTTACTTTCATGATAATTCTTCTTAAAGAATTGTTTTTTATGGGAACCCTGGTGTTCACCCACATCTCTACTCTTTCCACGTCCCCAAGTTCTCTTATTGGTCCTATTTTTCTTCCATGTACGTTGCTCCCCTTTGTTATAATCTTCCTCGTCCCGTATGAATTTACGCATTTTAGATGTTTCTACCTCCTTTTCCAGAGTATTTAATTTCTTTTGAAGTGCTGTGTCTTTCTCGATGAACTCTGGTGTATTCACTAGTGGTGTAAGAATATCTTGGATGGCGTCTATTTCCTCCCCTAATATCTTTAGATGTGCCTTTTGTTGTTTAATAATAAGGTCAATTAGTGTCTGAGAGCATATGTCTAACACCTCATTCCATGTTTTGAGAAACTCATTGTCTTCTAAGTCAAAGGAGGGAATTATTGGAATTCTTAGGCCCCTAGGGATCCTGTTGCAATTCTTATATTCTTCTAAGAATACAACATCTAGCCATTTTCTTGTATCTTTCACTAGGAGTTTTTCTAATTTCACAAATTCTACCTCAACAAGGTGTCCCACACTTTCATCCACTATAATTTCGTCTTCTAATTCTTTATTAAAATTGACATTTCTCAATAGTCTTTTAGCGAAGACATTCAAAATACTCTTGGCATTATCCATATCTAAACTAGCAGTAAGCAGCCAAAACACCAAAAAAGACAAGTGCAATGTGACAACGTGATTGGTGAAAAAACTGGCGCTAATTAAATACTAGTGATCACTTAAAATACAGGGAATATATATAACACACATATAGTGATCTTAAAGAAAAAAATTTTAACTAAAAATAGTGTAATAGTGAAAATATAATAAAGGTTGTAACCCCCTGCTCAGACCCTCTGGAAGGGACTGTCTTGACTGGTCCCAGATGATCAAACGATATTTTCTCAACCCAGGGGGAGCATGTAGGAGAAAACACAACAAAAAGGAAACACACTAAGTGCAGACAATATTGTTCAAGTGTGAGATAATGTGATGCTTGGCCTCTATATGCTGCCTACTCACAGAATGTCAGTAGGATAAATACAGTGGCGGGATATGTAGAGTCTGGTGGGTCCCTCTGGACGTAAACCGGAGGCAGCTGGGACTGGGATGTCAGTAGCAAGTGTACATGGAAAGATAAAGACAGACCTCCATGGTGCAGATCAATGGTAAACAGATAAACTTTATGTAATAATAAAAAATGTGCACTCACAATGTTTAAAATCAATATAAGCGTTTTGTCACTATATAAGTGATAGGAAGGTAAGGGTGGTTGCCACAGCTCACCGCACCGCCGATATCCCGGACAGTTCTTATCCGCAGGCTCCCTTTGCTCCTCTCTACACCATGACAGTGTGGGGATCTCCTGCTGCGGTCTCTCCGGCGCATCACGTCACTTCCGGTGGGCACGATCAGCTCCGTCGCGTCACTTCCGGTTCGGCGGTTGATTGACAGTTCGCGGGCACCAATCCTCTCACCTCCTGGGCGGGTCCACTCTACGCGTTTCGCCAATGAAATGGCTGGCTTTGTCAGGAGTATGGACCCCCCCCCTTCTAGTGTTACCTTATATACCTTGTTTAATTGCTGGTATTATTAACCCCTGCAGTGCTGGTATGAGGTCTATGAGCATGGTTGGATGTGTTCACATTTTCATTGTAAAAAACAGGGTTAAGGTTGGGGGATATGAAATACAAGTTCTACCCAATATATTACTAAATTAATTAATTAGGCTATTTGGAGTGGGGGGAAAAGATAAGAGGTATAAAAAAAATGCAAAAAATGTGTAGACTAAAAAATAAATAGATTAATATACTTAATCAAAAATGTAAAACTAATTTTAAAACATAAAAGTGTTTTAATAAAGTTCAGTGGTGTAGGTAGATCTAAGTCCATCTGCTTGATAATGAGGATGTGAATACATCCCAAGGCAATGCTCCAGCACACTAAATGAACAATATAGCTGTAACTCTTATTAAAGGGGCAGTGTAGTAGCAGCATAGAGGTTATTATAATCCTACTGGTTGGGTTACAATAATTCTGCTTATTGCACAAGTTTATATAATATTTCCAAAAAGACTCTGATCCTTTCTGAACAGGACCTAATATACAGACTCTTCTTAAATGACACTAAGATTAAAAATGTTATATATATATAAAAAAACGTGTAAACAGCATATAAACATATAAACGAATCATATGGAAATGGAGTTTTCTTGTTCACCTACGGAGGGAGGGGATGAATGGAAAGTAAAGAAAGCCATATTAGAATACATATGACAATACAAAATTATGACAATACATATAGGGTTCATATCAAATTATGACAATATATATAGGGTTCATGTAAAAATGATATAAAAAACATATAAAAATATTAAAATTTGTGCAAGGATTTTATTTCAGAAAGGGGGCCACGTCTATTTCCATGTTTAGTCCTCTGGGATGGAGGGATCTCAATTTGTGAATCCAAAAGGACTCCCTTTTGATAAGCTCTAAGTTCCTATCTCCTCCACGCCAGTGTTGTTTGACCAATTCTATGGGCATGTACGTTAGTCCTTTGGGATCCCCCTGATGTTTTTCTAAGAAATGGTTTGGTTCACTATGAGTGACTAGTTGCCTCTTAATGCTGCTAAGGTGTTCTAGTATCCTGGTTCTTACTGGTCTTTCTGTTTTACCCACGTACTGCAACTTGCACGGGCACTCAAGGACATAGTTTACGTGATCTGTCCTGCATGTCAAACATGATTCTATCTGAAAAACTTCTTTTGTCACAATTGAACAGAACTCAGTTTTTTTGTCTGTTTTGAATTCACATGCCCTGCATTTGCTGCAGCCGAAAAAACCTTTTCCCGTTTGGAGCCAGCTATCAGGATTCGTGTCACTCTTTTTCAGTGCACTAGGTGCCAATCTATTTTTGAGGTTATTTGCCCTTCTGAAGATGACATTCGGCTTCTCAGGAATGGCATCACCCAGAATAGGGTAATTTCTGAGAATGTCCCAGTGTTTGTGAATAATGTTCCTTATAACTTTAGCTTCCCCACTATAATTTGTGAGGAAAGCAAAGTCAAATTTTTCATTTCTCCCTTTCTTCTTATCCTTTGTTTTAAGTAAATCCTCACGTTTGATACCCTCCACTCTCCTTATATCATTGTCCAGCTTCTCTTCCCTATATTCCTTCTCTATAAATCTTTTTTTGAGATACTCTGCCTGTTCACGATACATGGTGTTATCACTACAGTTCCTTTTTAGCCTGGTAAACTGTCCAGGAGGTACGCCATCCATCCACCTGGGCAGGTGACAGCTTGATCTTAATATATAGTTGTTTTTGTCAGTTTCTTTAAAGTAGGTTTTTGTTTTAATTCTGTTCTCTTCAATAAA
>WSYH01000639.1:0-180395 GCA_036426205.1 Ascaphus truei
CACTACCTCAGCTACCTGTCCTGATGACATCCCCTAATAACACCAAGCGGGAGACTCAAGAGTCCTGTTACTTGCAGGTGCACCACCACACACGCCTTATAATGGGAGACTGGTTAGACTACACGGGCCAATATGAGATTGGGTGGGTCAGGCCAGAGGGAACACCCGTTACATATATAGAAAGTAATATAATTTTTCTTTCTTTGATACATCTGGAGCATTTGTTTTGCCCCAGAATTGAGCCACTTTTCTCTTGATATTTAATGTTATCGCCATTGTTTTTACTTTCAGCCACTAACTAATTTATTGATTTTATATACAGAATGGTATGTTAATGAGAGTCTGCAACTACATGTAGGTGACACTCGAGTTGTTGCATTTCTAAGATAACCCTGAAACAAGTAGGAAAAATCCATACAGCTACATTATTAATGACCACTGTGCGACCTCTTCTTATCTCCAGCAACTTAAAGGTGACATTGAATTTTTCAATAAACTTTCTACTTTGTTGTCTGACATCTGCACTTTAATGGCTCAACATCAGACCCATTACTCTTTTGGAACTAGGAAATAAAACACAGAAGCAAACATACTGTAATAAAGAATTTGTTTGCTTCTATACTGTAGATATACATTGTAACGTTTCATAAAGTTTGTAACTTAAAATTTAAAAACTCACACATTTCATCAACATATTGATAAGCCTACAGGTGGTAATTTACTGATTGCTAAATGATCACATTATTTTTTTCCACCCCCCTGAAATATCAACTATGTCTGAAATTCAGCAAATATGAAATACTCTCAGGTAGTATTTGAGCAAAATAAAAAGTACATTTTCTATTATGCTGCTATAGTTTACTATATCAGCCCTTTTCCTGTCAGTTCCTGGAGGCATAGTCATCAAATTTACACAACCGTGAATGCATCAATAATAATACTGTCTACAAGTGGCATTGCAAAGTGTATCTTCAATAAAAGGTCAACAGCAGTGTGGTAGAGAATAAAAAGGTGCACAAACTGAAACTAATCTGATTCCACTCAGAACTGGATACATTCTACTTAACTTTAACCTTAGCTACATTATTAGCTGAGACAACACACAAAGTAGCTTTAATCCATGCTACTTAATACAAAATACATGTTGTTTGTACCTTTTTGATCTGCTGAACCCACTCGTTCCAATCTTGCTTTTTGATATTTTCATATCATTTCTATTCCTGACATAGAGAGGCACAAAAAGAGTACCAGTGACAGATAAAGGAGGCTGGTAAGGATTGCAATAGAAAGACTTTAAGATTTTTTTTGTAAAGAACAAAATATATATGCTTACAGTAGGAAATGTGTTCAACACAACATGCACTTTGCACTGACTTGTAGAGTAGAGCAGCAGTGCGCAAATTGGGGGTGCTGGATTTGTTTGGGGGGGGGGGGGGGGGCGCGGGCGGTTGCAGAGGCTCTGCACTCTTCCCTAATGCATTTAAATTAAATGCCGGGGGATCTTTTGAGGCCTCTACAACTCGCTTACCGGGATTCTGCAGAGCTGGTAAGATGCGGTTCCTAGGAACCCATGGGCTTCATGGGCATTCATAAAGGGTTCCATACAATTTTCAGACAGAGGGTTAGGGGTTCCTCAGAATTTCACAATATAATTATAGTGTTCCTTAACTAAAAAAAGAGCTGGACACCTCTGGAATAAAGTACAAAAGACAGGCTTTCCCAGGCCCTGACTAAATACATCTGGCACAGCACATTTGTACCAGTATCAGGTAGGCACTGGTGGAGTTGTCCAAAATATTGCCAGAATTTATGTCAAAGGGCCATCAGAGACAGGGATGCAGGCTAGCCTCAGTAAAAGGCAGATATTGTAGGAAATTCAGCGCTCGTGCAGCAGATATATCATTTGTTAGAAACGTAAATCCCCTTGTAGCATGTGTGCGGAGGGTCTCCCCAGAAAGCTACTAAAACAAGGTGACCCCCAGAAGGGGGACGCCTTGAGAAAAAAAAGGAGAAAAATGCACACAAAATATTTGAGGAAATGAACTCCGCATCGTCACTTTAGTAACACGAATACTACACCGGTAACATCAGACTCTGGTCCTTTGGACAATCCTGTCCAAAATGACATAGATCTATTGGCCACTATTGAAGATCTAGAGGCATTACTAAGAGACAGTGATCCTGATTTTGTCAATTTTGGGAGTTATCTACACACAGGATTTAAACCAAAATCAGTTTTTTTCCCTTATGCCTCTAAAGGACAACATATTGAATTGTTTGGGAAATAGGTTGAACATGATCTAAAAGAATTATGTAGGAAAAGGTCTGGTGGATCTTACTCCAACCTAACTTGGGAGGAGCAAAGAAGTATTAAGAAATTGAAATCAAACCCAGACATTGTTTTAAGATCAGCAGATAAAGGGGGTGGAGTAGTTCTCTTAAATATAGAGGACTATTTCCAAGAGGCCTACCGTCTTTTGATGGATCACACTTCATACATTATACTAAAGAGAGATCCCACAAGGGAATATTTAGGACTTATAAAAATACATCTTAATAAGGCCTTGGATATTGGAATCCTTTCCAAACCGGAATATGATTTTCTGCTGATTGAGACTCCCACTGTCCCTATCTTTTATTATATCCCCAAGATGCACAAATCACTCACTTCCCCACCAGGACGTCCCATTATCTCAGGGATTAATTCCCTCACTTCTAATTTGTCCGAATATGTTGATTTTTATTTGCAATCACTTGTCACTACACTTCCCTCTCACTTAAAAGACACCACAATGGTTCTACAGGTCCTGAACAACTTTATTTGGCATGAAGATTATCGTTTAGAAACATTAGATGCTCAGGCCTTATACACGAGTATTCCTCACCAAAAAGGAGTAGAGGCAGTTAGGCACTTTTTGATGACACCACACCACTTACCTATATCACAGATTGAATTTATTCTCACTTCTATACAATTTATTTTGAGTCACAATTATGTTATGTTTGATTCAATATATTTTTTACAAACCTTGGGGATGGCGATGGGAACTACATTTGCCCCATCGTTCGCCAATTTCTATATGGGACAGTGGGAGTCCCTTATGGTTGTTGAATGTCCTCCTCCACAGCTCAAACTGTTGAGGAGGTACATTGATGACATCATCATTGTTTGGGAGGGAAGTGAAGAGTCATATCTTGACTTTGTCTCTCTTTTGAATGTGAATTAATTTAATTTAAAATTCAGTGGTGAAAGTAGCAATGATAGTATTCACTTTCTTGATTTGGAGATTTACATTGAATATAATACAATTCAAACTAGAACCCATTTCAAAGTTACAAATGTAAATTCATATTTAGATCCCTTTAGTTGTCATGACAAAAGATGGGTTCAAAATATTGAGTTCAATCAGTTTTTGAGAATAAAAAGGAATGATTCTAAGACAAAGGATTTCGATGAACAGGGATCAGCAAGGCAATGCAAGACTGTGGAGGCAAGGATTGTTAAACACAACACAACTGGTACTATGCTCAGCCGATTTGCCTGAGGTTGATGTAAATGTTTTTTTTCTGTATCAAATAAGAAAACAAGTTAAGTAAAAGTTGGCGGCTAAAAGATTTTTTTCGTGGTAGGTGCGCTATGGGTTCGGGGGGGGGTGCGCTAGTGGTGGGGGGGGGGGGAGGCCCTGATCCTTTCATCTGTCCGGCCACATGATTTCTTATTGGCGGCCCACCACCTGTGGGTGATGTGAGAGTGCAGGGGGTCATTGGAGTGCATGGGGGTTGATTTTTGAGGTGCAATTGGGTGGTGATTGAGGTGCATTGGGGGTGTGGGGATTTGAGGTACAAGGGGGGGGGTGTTTTTTGAGGTGCATGGGGTTGTGTGATTGAGGTGTATGGGGGGTGATTTGAGTACAAGGGGGGGGTGTTGATTTGAGTGAAGGCAAGGGGGGGATTGAGGTTTGCAATGGGGGTGATTTGAGGTATTACAAGGGGTTTGATTTGAGGTGCAGGGGGGTCATTGGAGGTTGCAAGGGGGGTGATTTGAGGTGCAAGGGGGTGTGATTGAGGTTCAAGGGGGGAGACGCGTTGCCGGGGCAAGGGGGGGAGAGGGAGAGAGGGATGTGAGGTGCAGCGGGGGTGTGGGGGTGTGTGAATGTGCAGGGGGTGGTGGTTATTGTGGGTTTGATGTGGCAGGGGGAGTATTATGTGTGTGGGTGAGGGGAGAGATGGGGGTATGAGAGAGAGATGGGGATTATCGCAAAGGTTGACTAGTGAGGGGTTATGGGGGAGGGGCGAGATATGATGATGATGAGAAGGGTGCTGGGAAAGAAAATTATGAGGCTGATGATGAGGGGTGCTGGAGGGGATATGATGATGAGGTGCTGGAGGCGAGATGATGATGGGTTGACGAGAGATTTACCGTGCGGCCCAATTTTTTTTTCCTTGGAGAGTTCGCCTTCTCAATTTCACAAGTTGTGCAGGCCTGATCTAAGCTACTTACAGAGAATCTAAACCTTTACTCCAGCCTCTCTACTGGGGGGCAGCTACCTAGCTAAGTACCCACCCCAAACACCCACACACACCATTCATAGTGTTGTGGGCTTACAATTAAATATCTCTCTGTTTGATTCCAGGGCTCTGAGGCTTAACATTTATTTAAAACAGGGATAAAGTATCTGCTACAATACCCTTGAAAGTTTGTTTCTTCTCCTATTATTAAGACAATGTTTTAAACCCAGGACTTGAAAATACAATGCTGAGAATTCATACCCTAGACAGGTAGATAGGAGGGAGCCAGCAGATAGTTCCAAAGTAAGGATCAGATGACAGTAAAAAATTTCATGAGATTTAAAATAACTTGATAAGGACCAAAAGCACAAGACACAAGCAGACGATCATGTAAAAGCCAGGATGGTTACAGACGAAATTAAGGGCATTAAAGGACGGAAGAGGGAGGCCTGCAGAAAGCCAGAAAACTGGCCAAAAGGCATGTGGATGGTTGGGGAAGCTAAGAGAGAGAGAACACATTAACAAAGCAACAAGTATTGGCTACTTCGTAGATGATATAATTTCTTGCGTGCAGTGTTGCGACTCATATGGTGCAAATTTACATAGATCTGAAATTGAATAATAATATAACAACTGTCTAATGATAGAGGAACTGACTATACAGTATTTAATCATGGTGGTTATATTGTGTTGTGGCTTCTTTAATGTTGATAAAATTAATGAGGTAAAGATATGCGATTGGCTTTGAGCTGCAAGTGACATTTTATCAACTGTTCTCGGCTAGATTAGTATTATTATATTTGGTTATCTTCTTATTTTTGAAGATTTTGCATTTTGTGATTTTTTTTAATTACTAACCGTTAATGTTATCATATTGCTATGACTTACTACAGGTTCTGCTTTCTATGGATTGGATTTGAAGATGATTCCTTATGGTGACTAAGGGTGGTTGTTGATGGCAGCTGCCATCAGTGCTCTGCACCAAGCCCTGCAGTTACAGAGCTTGCGATTTCCCACAACAAGAAAAACTGATGGCTGGTGGGAGAGGGCGGGGCCTCTGTAACTGTATCTTAGCTTGCATTATGGTGCCCTTGTGACAGCGGAATGCGCTCGCGAAACAACATGCGACCCAAAATATTTTGAGACGGGTAAATTATTTTTTAGCGACCTGTCGCCTAATGTGATGTCCTCTAAACAATCAAATTGCGTGGCCCGTCCCTTTTAGTGACATCACTGGCCCTGTCGCCCAGCCGACGTTGCAAAAAAAAAATCAATTACAACTTTCGCGAACGCCGATGGTGAGCGTCATTCTGTCGCGTCGCAGCACTATATGCGCGGGCCGTACTTGGACGACGACGTCGCTCCTTGCAGCGTCGCATGTCATGTCGCCGTTATATCACATGGTGTCACGTTGCCATGGACAACGGGCAATGCATATAACGCAGCTGCGCATCTGGAGGAAGACCGCATTTGACAGGTAGAGGGCTCCCCGTCCGTAAAAGTCCTAGATGACCCTCTCTGCTGTTTTAGTAGTTTGTGTTGTAATGTTTAAAGATATAGAATACTGTTGAGTATTGTTTTCAGTGCTATCCAGTTTTAAAAATGTAGTAGAGAAAGAAAATAGCAGACACATAAAGCAGGATATTTTAGAATATATTAGTACCACAAAAATGTTGTGAACCTATTGATTGATAGATAATTGATTGTTAAAAGTTCTTTTGTTATTATATTTCTTTACTTAAACAATGTAAGGTTTAAATGTAATTAAGACTCTGTCGCATCCTACTACCTCTCTAAAAATACTCCTTTCTGCTCATTAAATTGAGGTATTCATACATTGCTTGGCCTATGCGTTACACAAGAAGATTAATTTACAAGCTCTTGCTATTAATCTGAGTGGCTTTACATATTGACATATGAAAGAACCTTAATAAGTGCCTCCTAATTACTGGTAGTAATTATTGTCCACATGATGAATGTAGTATATAGAAGAAAATTAAAGGCAAATAGAATGCAACATGTGTTGGTTTCCAACTATTGTAAAGTGTTTAGACATGTAGACAGGGATCCTCTGGCTACTAATCTGCTCTGCCAAACTAAACCCTCCGGTACCAGCGCAAGGCAGTGTTAGGATTAATATGAGGTTTTACTCAGCAGTAAGACGCTTACTAGAGTGACAAGGGAGAGGTAGCCTAGGGTCTGTCGTTGCCCAAACCAGGGGCTCCGACCTGGGACCCTCCCCATGGTACATAAGGGATTGCACAGGAGAGCATTCCAGGGAGCGTGGAGTCAGTGACTCTCTGACCACCTTCCATCCTCCCTTAGGGGAGCTGGCGACAGATACCCTCATCCCACCAGGGGATGAGGAAGAGCAGAGGATAGACCATGTGGGCCTAAAGCAACCGGGGTGAGTCCAGGGACCATCTTAGAGAAGGGAAAGAGAATTAAAACCAGTTATATGCTGCATTCATTGCTGTTGAAGAATTTAAGCGTTCCAGTCTATTTTATATACCCTGCTGAGACGTGCAATTATCAGTGGGGGGGAATTGCGCTCACAGAATAGCATGGATGCCTGCATGAGATGTAGGCATCGCACCAGTTGAGAGAGAAATCCCCATCACCCCAAAAGCCTGTCCTGTCTTACCCATAACAAAGCGCGGAATCAGCCGCTTGCTGTGAAGCCAGCAGAGTCAACCAGCACAACCACTCACCATATACTGCGTAATCCCAGGAGGCGTGGGCGAAGACCTGTATACACACAGATAAATCGTATTAGGAAAGAAGATATGAGTACTGTAGTGTTGCAAATGCAAGCAATTAAATATTTTTCGTGCATATCCCTCGACAGGACTCACCCTTGTCTGCATGAAGATTTTTAATTTTGATAGGCGTTCATTGATAATTTTTTTTGGTTAATCATGTATACTAGACTTTACATGTCGGCAGTGAGAATGTTTGGGCAAGCCAAACTAACAAATAAGACCTCCAAACATGTTAACAGTTATTTCCGTGAATGCTTGTGTTTGTACCCCCCGCCCCACCTTTTTTCAAATTAACTTACAAGCGTACACTCCAGTGCAGAGAAATTCATGTGACACATTCCTGGTGCACTGGGAAAGTAAAATAGCCATCAGCACGAGGATCATAAAGCACAAGGAGTATATGGGAGTTGGTGAAAAGAAAATCACTGCCCTCGCATGGAGTGTGCAATCTGACCAATAGACGCAATCTTCAAAAGACCAGTTCCGTTAAATGTAAGTTTTATAATTTCATTAAACGTTTGAAATCCTCTATATAGATATAGACCAGACACAAATGATGTTTATGTCTTAGCCTACGTTTAAGTTTTTATGATTGGTCGCTATCTTCTTTGCAATTCTGTTTTTGCTATTTCTTTGATTGGCAAGGTCAAAAAAGAACAGCCATTTCAAAACCATTTAGACATCCTAATTTTCTCAATATTTAGTACAAAATTGAATTACCTCATTGTGACTATGCTTTGTATGCTTTCTCCTCTAAGAGACCTCTATTTAAGTAGCAGCTTAAAAGCCCGTCTATAATTCAGGCAGAACTTAAAACGTTTAACGTGCTTCAAAACCATCTCTACACTACTGCGATGTGTCAGTGATAGCATTGTTCACTTATGTCTACATACTTCAGGTTACTATAGACCTTTAGAACACAGGGGTACTGGAAAAGTTAGCTAGCATTCCATAAGTTACAACCAATATACAAATAACGAAACTATGAGTACTCTCCATGTATGAGCAGGATCTGAAACCCTGATCTTTCCACAGATTATCCCTTAACATACAATGCTTACACTGGCATCCAGGATTCGGGGTATGACATGCAAAAGTAGTCCTAGCAGTATTCACTTTTTGCTTTTTGTCCATTGCTTTTCCACAAAAAGATTTAGATTTTACAAAACACTAGACACACACACACACCACACACACACCTACACAACACACACACACACACAACACACACAACACTCACACACGACACACAACCATACACAAACACACACAGGTACAGAACAAAGAGATGTGGGGACATCAAAACATCAAAAGACCATACATGGGTACATCAGGTTGGAGATGTGGTGGTGACTGGTACACCACTTGTGCAAACATCTCTATTGGATCTATTGTTCTTGTTTTGGAGTGTTTGTCTCTCGTACTTTGCGAAGGGTCCGGGGGGATTCTCGTAGTTTTCCCATTTTCCTTTGGGACGTCAATATTTGTCCTGAAGCTCATTCAGGGTTTGCAGATTAAGCCATTGTTCCAACCTTTAGAAGTTTTGTAGTTTGTCTCAGAAAGGCCGTCCAGTTTTCCATGGTCAAACTTGTGATTACTGTGTTATGGTCGAATAATGGGGGGCGGTTCTAATTTCCAGACTACAGCAATCTGTGCCTATGGTTTCCTGTGAGAATATGGGAGCTGAGTTTAATGTGTGTGCGGTCAAGCGTCCATTGGTCTTGGCCAATAGGAATCTTAGTGCTTTTAATATCTATGTTTGTGTCTAAGATTTTCTTGACAATCATGCCTCTGTACCTTGGACCATAATTCAGGACGATCTTGGGGTACGTACACCAAATATGAATCATATCTCCACTTTGTCTGCAATTCCTCCAAAAAAAATGCTTGGGTCCAGGGTAAATCGTGCTTAGTCTTTTAGGGTCAGGCACCATCGTAATAAGTTAGTGTTTCTTTGCATTTAGCATGACTCCCTATAAGATTATGCCTACTTATATAAACCAATGTAAAACATGTCTTTTTTTAAATGTAACGTGACATACAGTATTGCCCTGGGGTTCCAAAATGTACATTTCTAAAATAGCAAAAAAAAATCCATACACTGTTGTGTGTATAACCTTTACTGAGGGCCTAAAAAAAAAAAAAAAAAAAGGAGAAAATGCCACACAGTGCGCAACAGAGATTAAAATAATTAAATATTTATGAAAAAACAAAAATAACCGAGGGGATCCCCACCCCACCTCAGTACATAGGCATTCAAAGATCAGGGTTCAGTTACAATGAACAAAAACACAGATAGTCAAATATAACTAATGAAACTAAATCTATAACAACATAACAAACGGTATATAAAAAACATATAAAAATAAGGACAGGTTCAATAAAACGGGATAAATGAATCCTGGATTGGTAAAAATATAGCTAAACAGCTGCCTGAGGCTGACAGGGGGAGACGGAGACTTACACAGAAGCCCAGAGCGGGTTCCGCGGCGAACGTATTGGGGAGGGCGGACCACGCCACCACAGAGATGTTAACCACCGACCCGAGCTTCCCTGCAAACGACCCGTAGAGCCGTCACGAATACGCGAGAGTGACCGGTAGTGACCAATACGCGTTTCGCACTACTGCTGCGGCGAGTTTATTCGAGAGCATTGCCCCGTTCTCGGCCGCAGCAGTAAACGGCGCGCGCCGGAGGGTGCCCGGGCGCGCGCCGAAGCAGCGGAAGAGCGCCCTCCGATCGGGGCGCTCTCCTCCGCTGCGGGTCCGCCGGGTCCCCCAAATCGCGGGACACCAGGGGCTCCCTGGGGAGCCTGGACGCGCGTGCAGGGGGCGCAGGCTCCCGATGACGCGTGACCGCGCGTCGGTGACGCGTTGACCGCGCGTCGGGTGAAGCGCGGCACGCCGAGGGCGGCCACTAGCAAGCCGGGAGTCCTCCGGCTTGCGGGAACCGGCCAAACTTTAATAAAGTGTGTCGGTAGTGTACGTGCTTCGTCGGAGAGAACCATGCACAAGGTCGTACGCGTATTTTTATATAAAACAACAGCCAATCAAATGCCAGGCTTTAAATTAGAAAATATTGGGTACCAGACGTGTGTGTCCTCCGGGGATATCTACACCATAATACATAAAGGCAGCAGTTCTTGTCAAAACAGCTAAAATGAAGCAAAAGATCAATTAGAAACAGCATATACATACAGTATCAGCAAGTCTATAGATATACATCCGAAGAGATCACTAGAATGTTGATTAATTAACTCATTCACATACTGAGCTTAGATATAAAGCATGCTATATACCGAACATGCATAATCTATAACATATAACTGAATATAGTCATGATCAGAATTTCTAAGAGAAGAACAATATATTAACACAATCAATTTACTGCCATAAACATTACATGCACATATATATTATCCTTAAAAATGGGGTAAGGTCTATTAAAGCATTGAAACCAGTGGGGTACCTAGTTTGAATGTGTAAATCCAATATTGTTCTCGTTTTAATAGGTAAGATCTATATTACCTGTCTCATATTAAATGGAACACATGCCAATCCCTTAAATCTGATACAACTAGGGTCATTGTTATGGACTTCTTTAAAATGCTTTAATGGGGAGTAAGAGGCATACCTTTTGCTATAGTTTTTGGAATATTTTTAAACATTTATCAAATGTTCAGCATGCGCATTTTAAAGGTCTCTTGTCTTACCAATGTACTGTAAGTTGCAACTACACTGTAAACAAGACCACCGTGTGCGTGTAAGACAATTTATGAAGCTTTTTTAGTATTTTAAAACATGATTAGTGGCAAAAGATGTGACAGATTTGTCTTTAGTGATATGATTGCACGCCTTACATTTGCCGCACTTGTATGTGTACCAATCCCTAGTCGTGTTTTCATATCACCTGAGGATTTGTTGTGTCTTACAACCCGATTGGAGCCAGTAGGTTTTTTAAATTTGGTGCACGTTTAAATACTATACCAGGTTTGTGATTTCAAAGTGGGTCCCAATATGGGGGTCCGCTTAAGTACACTCCAATGTTTTAGTAACACTTTTTTTATATACCATGTGCCCCACTAAAGAGTAATGAAAGGAGGTATAACATCCTTTTTCTCGTTAACCCCTTTTGCTTTTTTTATGGTGATATTGAGCAAAGATTCCCGTTGGATACTTTCCGTCTTGCAATGAGGAAATCTATCAAAAAAAATGTGTGTGGTGCTCTCAAGACAATACTTAGCCAGATGAGTGAAATAACAGGAAACAACCCTTGAATGAATATATATATAATATATAGTGTCTTCTAGGAATGTAGCCCGGCAATGACAATCCACAGACCAGGTAGTAGGAAGGAAATGTCAATGACACCAGCAGAGTGACCGGTAGAGAAAACATCCTATGACTAAAATAGATGTAATAAGGGCAAAATGGAACGAACTCACTTGGGAAATCTTCATCCACCATAAGCAGCAAATCCAGTTGGGTTCCAGTGTCCAGGGTGTGAATGTGTATCGTAGACAGTACTCAGAATGTAGAACAGGGAAGAAAAACGAAGCACCAAGTCCAGCTGTAGAATAGCAAAACACCAACAGGGATACGTACCAAAATATATTCTATTAAATGCTTATTTTGGTACGTATCCCTGTTGGTGTATTGCTATTCTACAGCTGGACTTGGTGCTTCGTTTTCTTCCCTGTTCTACATAATGAGGAATCTATCAAGTCCTCGTTGTACTTTTTTAGCAAGAAAACTATTTTTTAAGGAATAAAGATGATTCCTCTCTACTATGACCACTGGGGGATAAGTGAGTATAAATGGCGCTCCATAACTTATGGTTGTATTCACCTTGATAAAGGACTGTAGAGGTCCGAAACGCGTAGGTGTGTTTGTTACTTTGCCTGGATCCTATTAAATAGCTTATTTTTGGTACGTATCCCTGTTGGTGTTATTGCTATTCTACAGCTGGACTTGGTGCTTCGTTTTTCTTCCCTGTTCTACATTCTGAGTACTGTCTACGGATACACATTCAACCCTGGACACTGGAACCCAACTGGACTTGCTGCTTATGGTGGATGAAGATTCCCAAGTGAGTTCGTTCCATTTTGCCCTTATTACAATATAGTTTAGTCATAGGATGTTTCTTCTACCGGTCACCTGCTGGTGTCATTGACATTTCCTTACTACCTGGTCTGTGGGATTGTCATTGCCGGGCTACATTCCTAGAGACACTATATATATATATATATATTCATTCAAGGGTTGTTTTCCTGTTATTCACTCATCTGGCTTAAGTATTGTCTTGAGAGCACCACACACATTTTTTTGATAGATTCCTCATTAGCAAGGACGGAAAGTATCCAACGGGAATCTTTGCTCAAATATCACCATAAAAAAAGCAAAAGGGGTTAACGAGAAAAAGGATGTTATACCTCCTTTCATTACTCAATTTAGTGGGGCACATGGTAATATAAAAAAAGTGTTACGTAAACATTGGAGTGTACTTAAAGCGGACCCCATATTGGGACCCAATTTGAAATCACAACCTGGTATAGTATTTAAACGTGCACCAAATTTAAAAAACCTACTGGCTCCAAGTCAGGTTGTAAGACACAACAAATCCTCAGGTGATATGAAAACACGACTAGGGATTGTAGGTACATACAAGTGCGGCAAATGTAAGGCGTGCAATCATATCACTAAAGACAAATCTGTCACATCTTTTGCCACTAATCATGTTTAAAATACTAAAAGCTTCATAAATTGTCTTACCACACATGTGGTCTATGTTTTACAGTGTAGTTGCAACTTACAGTACATTGGTAAGACAAAGAGACCTTTTAAAATGCGCATGCTGAACATTTGATAAATGTTAAAAATATTCCAAAAACTATAGCAAAAGGTATGCCTCTTACTCCCCTATTAAAGCATTTTAAAGAAGTCCATAACAATGACCCTAGTTGTATCAGATTTAAGGGATTGGCATGTGTTCCATTTAATATGAGACAAGGTAATATAGATCTTAACCTATTAAAACGAGAACAATATTGGATTTACACATTTCAAACTAGGTACCCCACTGGTTTCAATGAGTTAATAGAACTTACCCCATTTTTAAGATAAATATATAATGTGCATGTAATGTTTATGCAGTAAATTGATTGTGCTTAATATATATGTTCTTCTCTTAGAAATTCTGATCATGACTATATTCAGTTATATGTTATAGATTATGCATGTTCGGTATATAGCATGCTTTATATCTAAGCTCAGTAGTGAATGAGTTAATTAATCAACATTCTAGTGATCTCTTCGGATGTAATATCTATAGACATTGCTGATACTGTATGTATATGCTGTTCTAATTGATCTTTTGCTTCATTTTAGCTGATTTTGACAAGAACTGCTGCCTTTAGTATTATTGGTTATAGATATCCCTCGGGAGGACACACACGTCTGGTACCCAATATGTTCTAATTTACAGCCTGGCATTTGATTGGCTGTTGTTTATATAAATACGCGTACGTGACCTTGTGCATGTTCTCCTGACGAAGCACGTACACTACCGACACACTTTATTAAAGTGTGGCCGGTTCCGCAAGCCGGGAGACTTCCCGGCTTGCTAGTGGCCGCCCCTCGGCGTGCCGCGCGTCACCGACGCGCGGTCACGCGTCACCGACGCGCGGTCACGCGTCATCGGGAGCCTGCGCCCCCTGCACGCGCGTCCAGGGCTCCCCGAGGGAGCCCTGGTGTCCCGCGATGTGGGGGGACCCGGCGGACCCGGCAGCGGGAGGGAGAGCGCCCCGATCGGAGGGCGCTCTTCCGCTGCTTCGGCGCGCGCCCGGCACCCTCCGGCGCGCGCCAGTTTACTGCTGCGGCCGAGAACGGGCAAATGCTCGAATAAACTCGGCCGCAGCAGTAGTGCGAAACGCGTATTGGTCACGACAGGTCACTCTGCGCGTATTCTGACAGGCTGAGACGGCGTTTGCAGGAAGCTCGGGCGGTGGTAACATCTCTGTGGTGGCGTGGTCCGCACTCCAATACGTTCGCCGCGGAACCCGCTCTGGGCTTCTGTGTAAGTCTCCGTCTCCCCCTGTCAGCCTCAGGCAGCTGTTTAGCTATATTTTTAGCCAATCCAGGATTCATTTATCCCGTTTTATTGAACACTGTCCTTATTTTTATAATTTTTTTATATACCGTTTGTTATGTTGTTTATAGATTTAGTTTCATTTAGTTATATTTGACTATTCTAGTGGTTTTTGTTCATTGTAACTGAACCCTGATCTGTGATGCATATGTACTGAGGTGGGGTTGGATCCCCTCGGTTATTTTTTGTTTTATTAATAAATAATTTATTATTTTTTAATCTCTGGTGCGCACTGTGTGCATTTTTCTCCTTTTTTTTAGCCTCAGTAAAAGGTTATACACACAACAGTGTATGGATTTTTTTTTGCTATTTTAGAAATGTACATTTTTGGAAACCCAAGGGCAATACTGTATGTCACGTTACATTTAAAAAAGACATGTATTTAACATTGGTGTATATAAGTAGGCATAATCTTATAGGGGTTCATGCTAAAATGGACAAGAAGCAAAGAACTTATTAGATGGTGCCTGACCCCTAAAAGACTAAGCACGATTTACCCTGGACACCAAGCAGTTTTTTTGGAGGAATTGCAGACAAAGTGGAGATATGATTCATATTTGGTGTACGTACCCCAAGATAGTCTGATTATGGTCCAAGGTCAGAGGCATGATTGAAGAAATCTTAGACACAAACATAGATATTAAAGCACTAAGATTCCTATTGGCCAAACCAATTGAAGACTTGACCGCACACCAATGTAAACTCAGCTCCCATATTCTCACAGGAACCAGATGCAAGATTGCTGTAGTCTGGAAAATGGTAGACGCCCCATCTATTCGACCATAACACAGAGGATCAACAAAGTTTTGACCATGGAAAGACTGACGGCCTTTCTGAGACAAACTACAATAAACTTCTATAAGGTTTGGAACAATGGCTTAATCATTGACAACCCTGAAGTGAGCTTCAGGACAAATATTGAGTCCCAAAGGAAAATAGGGGAAACTAGAGAATCCCGGTACCTCGGCAAAGACGGAGAAAACACATCCCAAAACAAGGAACAATAGATCAATAGAGATGGTTGCAAGGTGTGTACCTCACCCCACATCCTCCAACCTGATGTAACCCATGTATGTTGTTGATTTTTGATGTCCCCCATCTCTTTGTTCTGTACCGTGTGTGTGTGTGTGTGTGTGTGTGTGTGTGTGTGTGTGTGTGTGTGTGTGTGTGTGTGTGTGTCTGTGTGTGTAAAATCTAAATCTTTTTGTGGAAAAAGAAATGGACAAGAAGCAAAAAGTGAAATACTGTGAGTACTTATTTGCATGTCATTACCCAGAATCCCTGGATGCAGTGTAAGCATTGTATGTTAAGGGATAATGGGGAAAGTCAGGGTTTCAGACCTGTCAGACATGTGAAAGTACTCATAGTTCGTATTTTTATTGGTTGTATATAATGGAAATGCTACTACTTTGCAGTACTGTTTCTAAAGGATAAAGAGTAAACATAAGTGACAATCTTCACTGAATCGAGAGTAGTAGAGATTGGTTTTGAAGCACTTTAAAGTTTGAAGTTTGCCTGAATTATATACGGGCTTTTAAGCTGCTACTTAAAATAAGAGGTCTCTTAGATGATAAAGCATACAAGATAGTGAAATGAGGTTAATTCAATTTGTGACTAAGATATTGAGAAAATTAGGTGTCTAAATGGTTGAAAATGCATGTTCTTTATTTGACCTTGCAATCAAAAGGATAGCAAAAAACAAGATTGCAAAGATAATACGACCAATATAAATCTTAAACTGTCGCTAGACATAAACAATCATTTTGTCTGGTATATATCTAATACGAGGGATTTCAAACCGTTAAATGAAATTATAAACTTACATTTAAGGAACTGGCTTTTGAAGATGCTTCTATTGGTCAGATTGCAAGCTCAGCAGGGCAGTGATTTCTCTTTCTACAAACTCCCATACCTCTGTGCTTTATGATTCTGCTGATGGCTATTTTGATTTCCCAGTGCACCAGGAATGTGTCACTGAATTTCTGCACTGGAGTGTACGCTGTGTAAGTTAAGTTTGAAAAAAGGGGGGCGGGGGGTAAAACACAAGCATGGGGAATAACTGGTTAACATGTTGGAGTCTTTATTTTGTTATTTTGCCCCAAACATTCTCACTGCCAGACATGTAAAAGTCATAGAGTTATAATGATTAACATAAAAAGATTAATCAATGAACGCTATCAAAATTAAATCTTCATGCGAGACAAGGGTGACCTGTCAAGGGATTATTCACGAAAAATATTTTAATTGCTTGCAATTTGAACACTACAGTACTCAATATCTTCTTTCTCTTAATACGATTTATCTGTGTGTAACAGGTCTTCGCCCACCCTCTGGGAGATTACGCAATTATAGGGTGTGTTGTGCTGGTTACCTGCTGGCTCACAGAAGCGCTGAGTTTCCGCTGTTGTTAATGGGGAAGACAGGACAGGCTTTTGGGGTGATGGGGATTCTCTCTCACTGGTGCAGTGCCTACATCTCATGCAGGCTCCATGAGTGCTGGAGGCAATTCCCCTGATTAATTGCAGTCTCAGGCAGGGTATATAAAATAACTGGAACGCTTTATTCTTCAACAGCAATGAATGCAGCATATAACTGGTTTAATTCTCTTCCCTTCTCTAGATGGTCCCTGGACTCAACCCAGGTGGCTTGAGGCCCCAATGGGTCTATCCTCTGCTCTTCCCTCATCCCCTGGTGGGATGAGGGGTAGCTGTCCCACTCCCCTAAGGGAGGGAATGGAAGGTGGTCAGAGCCCTGACTCCACGCTCCCTGGAATGCTCTCTCTGTGCAGCCCCTTATGTACCATGGGGGAGGGTCCCAGGTCTGAGCCCCTGGTTGGGCAGAACACAGACCCTAGGCCCACCTCTCCCTTGTCACTCAAGGAAGCTTCTTACTGCTGAGGAAAACCCAGATTAATCCTAACACTGCTTGCGCTGGTACCAGGGTTTATGTGTTAGGCAGAGCAGATTAGTAGCCAAGAAGGATACCTGGCTACATGTCTAAAACACTTTACAATATGATTGGAAACCAACACATGTTGATTTCTATTTGCCTTTAATTTTCTTCTAATACTACATTCATCAGTGTGTGACAATTAACTAACGTAATTAGGCCAACTTAATTATGTTCTTTCATAGGTCAATATGTAAAGCCACTCAGATTAATAGCAGAGCTTGTTAAATTAATCTTCTTGTGTAACGCAAATTAGGCCAAAGCATGTATTGAATACCTTCAATGTAATAGAGCAGAAAGGAGTATATTTTAGAGAAGGATAAGGTAGGATTGGACAAGTCTTACATTTTAGAACCTTATTTTTAAATTAAAGAACTTTTAAACAATCAATTATCTATCAATCATAGGTTCAACATTTTTGTGGTACTAATATATTCTAAAATATCCTGCTTTATGTGTCTGCTATTTTCTCTACTACCAGTTTAAACTGGTATATAACTGAAAACAATACTCAACAGTATTTCTAATATCTGTAAACATTACACAAACTTATAAACAGCAGAGAGGGCAGCTAGGACTTTTACGGGGGCCTCTTACCTTGTCAAATGCGGCATCTCCTCAGATGACGCAGCGGCGTGATATTGCAGTGCCACGTTGTCATGGCAACGTGACACCATGTGATATCACGGCGACATGACAATGAGACGCTGCAGGAGGAGACGCCGTCGTCCAATGTAAGGCCGCGCATATAGTGCTGGCGACGCGACAGATGACGTCACCCATCGGCGTCGCGAAAGTTGTAATTTGATTTTTTTGCAACGTCGCTGGCGACAGGGCCAGTGATGTCACTAAAAGGGACGGGCCACGCAATTTGATTGGTTTAGAGACAGTCACATGAGGCGACTGTCTCTAAAAAATAAAATTTACCCGGCTTCAAAATATTTGGTCGCATGTATTTGTTTCGGAGCGCCATCGCTGTCACAAGGCACCATAAGTGCAGCCTAAGAGACAGTTATAGAGGCCCCGCCCTCTCCCACCAGCAATCAGTTTTCTTGTTGTGGGGAAGATCGCAAGGCCTCTGTAACTGCAGGGCTTGGTGCAGAAGCACTGATGGCAGTGCCATCAAACCAGCCCTGAGTCACCATAAGAGAATCATCTTCAATCCATAGAAAAGCAGACCTGTAGAGTCATAGCAATATGATAACATTAACGGTTAGTATGAAAAAAAAATCACAAAATGCGAAGATCTTCAAAAAATAGAAGATAAACAAATATAATAATACTAATACTGCCGAGACAGTTGATAAAATGTCAATGCAGCTCAAAGCAAATCGCAATATCTTTACATCATTAATTTTTATCAACATTCAAAGAGCCACAACACAATATAACCACCAATGATTAAATATGTATAGTCAGTCCTCTTGAGTCAGTAAGACAGTTGTATATTATTCAATTTTCAGATCTATGTAAATTTGCACCATATGAGTGCACATACTGCACTCAAGAAAATTATATCATCTAGAAGTAGCCAATACTTGTTGCTTTGTAAGTGGTTCTCTCTCTCTTAGCTTCCCCCACCAATCCAACATGCCTTTTGCCAGTTTTCTGGCTTTCTGCAGGGGCCTCCTCTTCTCCTTTAATGCCCTTAATTCTTCTGTACCTCCTGGCCTTTTTACAATGATCTTGCTTTGTGTCTGGTGCCTTTTGGTCTCTTATCAAGGTTATTTTATCTCATGAAATTTTACTGTCATTGATCCTTACTTTTGGAACTATCTGCTGGCTCCCTATCTACCCTGCTAGGGTATGAATTCTCAAGCATTGTATTTTCACATCCTGGTGTTTAACAATTGTCTTAATAATAGGAGAAGAAACAACTTCAAGGGTATTGTAGCAGATACTTATCCCTGTTTAAATAAAGTAGCCTCAGAGCCCTGAGAATCAAACAGAGAGATAGTTAATTGTAGCCACAACAGCTAGTGAATGTGTGTGTGTGTGTGTGTTTGGGGTGGTAACTAGCTTAGCTAGCCACCCAGTTAGAGAGGGCTGGAGTAAAGGTTTAGATATTCTCTGTAAGTAAAGGCTTAGATCAGGCCTGCACAACTTGTAAAGTGAGAAGGGCCGAACTGCTCCAAGGAAAAAAAAATTGGGCCGCACGGGTAAAATCATCATCGTCACCATCATCATCTCTCCTCCAGCACCTCATCATCATATCTCCCCCAGCACCCCTCATCATCATCCTCATATCTTCCCCAGCACCCTTCATCATCATCATCATATCTCCCCCATAACCCCTCACTATCAACCTTTGCGATAATCCCCATCTATCTCTCATACCCCCATCTCTCCCCTTCACCCACACACATAATACTCCCCCTCCACATCAAACACACAATACCCCCCTGCACATCACACACCCCCTGCACCTCACATCCCTCTCCCCCTTGCACCTCACATCGCTCTCCCCCCTTGCACCTACAATGGACCCCCCCTGCACTCAAATCACCCACTTCTTGTACTCAAATCACCCCCATGCAACTCAAATCCCCCCTTGCACCTCAAATCAAACCACCGTTTACCTCAAAATAACCCCCCTAACACCTCAAATCACACCCCATGCACCTCAATAAAACCCCCTTGTATCCTCAAATCACCCCCCATGCACCTCAAATCACCCCCAATGCACCTCAAATCACCCAAAATGCCAAGCCAAGACTTCCCATCACACATCAACCTCCCCTCACATATCACCCTCTCCCCCCCTGCACCTCACATCACCCACAGGGCCGCCAACAGAAATCATGGGGCCCGGGACAAATGAAAGGAGAAGACCCCCCCTTCCCAAATCCATAGCGCACCCTTCTCCCCCCCCCGAACCCACAGCGCACCTACCACGAAAAAATATCTTTTAGCGCGCAACTTTTACTTAACTGTTTTCTTATTGTGATACAGAAAAAAACATTACAATGCAACCTGTTTATTTTTTATATTTTCAACAAAAGACATGTGACTGCCTTCCTGGGTGGGTGAGTGGGTGGGTGAATGACAGTTGGGTGAATGATGGTGGGTGTGTGAATGGCGGTGGGTTGGTGAATGGCGGTGGGTGGGAGAGTGACTGGGTGACTGGGTGACAGTGGCTGGGTGACAGTGACTGGGTGACTGGGTGACTGGATGACAGTGACTGGGTGACAGTGACTGGGTGGGTCACAGTGACTGGGTGCCTGACAGTGACTGGGTGACAGTGACTGGGTGGTTGACAGTGACTTACCTTGACTGGGTGGGTGCAGCTTGCCGCCAGATGCTTTCCCCTCCTGCCCCCGATATCCATTGGGAGCATGGGGGTGGGGAGCGGGCCCGTAGGAGGAGTTGGCTAGTACTTTCCCCTCAGTCCCACATTGGGAGCAGGGGGGGGAGTGGCCGCAGAGGATTCTATATATATATATATATATATATATATATATATATATCACTTGTGAGCACATTCACATGTTAGACAGGTCTGCAACCCTACCTTTCAACCATTATCACCTTGCATACAGTGCTTCCACTGCAGCAAGGGATTCTGGGAAATGACATGCAAATGAGCACACATGTCATCTTTTGCCTGAAATCTATTTACATGGAACCCATATAAGCAAATGCTCTGCTGTTTACACAGCTTTTAAGCACAGCATGGGATTAGATGTCAAGATATATATGTGTGTGTGGGTGTGTATATGTGTGTGTTTGGGGAGGTAACTAGCTTAGCTAGCCACCCAGTTAGAGAGGGTTGGAGTAAAGATTTAGATATTCTCTAAAGCGGAGTAGGCCTTAATTTTGTTTATTTTGAATGTTTTGCTTTGTAAAAGGAACAGGTGCAATAAAGCCAGGATTTAATTTCACCCTAATCGGTCTCCATATAAATAGATGCCCCAGATGAAGTCTTTCACAGACGAAACCGGTAGGGTGAGTGTCTCTGAACAGATCTCCCTGTCTGTCTGAAGTAAGGACATTTTACTCTCCTGCATGTGCTGCAAAGCCTTATTCAAGGCTATTGGGACTGTGTAGTTCACTTTCAACCAAGGGAACTTCAGTGATTGTGAACACAGTGTTTAACCTGAGAGGAGTTCCTGACATCACCAGCCTCTCTGCTGCATTCACAGAAAGGATTTTATCCTTACATGCCTGTTTATTTCAGCTACATTTGTCAACTAGATATTTTGAAGACAAGACGGTGAGCGAAGTGATCCAGTGAATGCTGTGCCTGGAATCAACACCAAAGATACCAATCAAGGTCTATCTCCTAGACTGAGCCTTGCTGTAAGTAGCTAGTGGCAGGGGAAAGGTGTATTCGTTGCCCTGTAAATACTGCGCAATGGTTTTTTGTTTGTGTTTTTGTGTTTTTTCCTCGCAGAATATTCTGACAAAAGGATAGAAACATAAGAATACTCCATATAAAGAAGAGAACGGTGGAAAACAGGACTGTCCTACACTCCATTCTTCAACTCTCCTCACTTCTTTGGCAGGACAGGTATTCTTTATGATATTTGCGCCAGGAGTTTATTCTTTTTTTCCAAAATATACCTCTACACACATCTCTTACAGTTATGAAAAACATAACTGTCTAACATATGTTTTTTGTTTAGTGAGAAGAAACAAACAAATATGTACATGGAAAAGACTCTGGTGTTGCAAGAATGCTGTGTACTTTTAAAAATGTACCTAGTGGTGTCATGTATATGTAACACCTTTTGCCCCCCCCTATCGCAGATGGGGACCATGTGGGGAAATACACTTGTGTTACCGGGTGTGGTGCGTTACCTGAAGGCCTGAACCTCCGCCACTGGGAGCCTGGGGTTACCTGATCATTCGTTGAACACAGCGCCTCCACCTCTAAGGGCTCCCACATGAGTGGGATGGTCCTCTTACATGAACCACAATAATAAGACACGCTAATAATGGTTTACTATTGCTAATACTAATAACTTCGGTACCTGTACCACACAGAATAATGCATATAGCCATACACATAGAAATGCACCGGGTGCACACATCACCATAAAAATTCCCTCCTACAAATGTACTTGGATGCTGGGCACCAATCCCCTGATGTCCCTTTATGTCCACACCCACTCAATGTGTTGGAGATAGCGCTATCCCTTGAAGTGTTAGTGCACTACTAAAGGTACCTGCCTGGGGCTCCAGCCCACGGGTGCCGCTATACAACTGGGTTTGGATCCGCCTGATCCGACGTGATGTCCTCCTACGCGTGGGGTGAATTCCGGCGTGGATAATATCACCGCGGCTCCGCATCGTCTGTACCTTGGAAGGGATCCGTATGCAGCCGGCAGGCCGCAGTCACTGCTTGGCGTGGCCTCCGGAAAGATAGTCTATATATATTTGAGTCTCTGGTAGGATAGTCTGTATATATAGAAGGGGTCTGAGCCCAGACCCAGAAATCAGGCTGCGTGCCATAGAGTGTATCTTTACCCCTGACTGATTGAGTGACTGACTCCTGGGAGTCTTTTGGAGCTCATGATCGGGGGATACAATCTCTAATCCCAAACCATCTCCTCCCCCTGGTAGAAGGAATAGTAAGGGGTCTTGGTGCCAGACATTTACCCGGCCATCCGCGGCATGGATGAGGTAGGCCAAGAGGTCTTGCTCTTTTCCTCGGTCCACCACATGGTGAATGAAGCGCTCCATCGTGCGCATGAAGGAGGCAATAATTACCAGAGTGGTCACAGCACAGTCTTGGTTCGCTCCAGCAATATCTTTAGCGGTGACGTCTTCTGGGGACATCACAAGAGCTACATGCAGGTCCATGTCTTGAGATGAAAAGGCTTGAAAGTTCCTCTTGTGGGAGTAAGCGCTTCGCATGGCTACTGTACTGGATATCTTGATGGGGTCAAATCTGCTCTCTGGTTGGCAGAAATCTTCTAGGGGGAACACCTCCACCAGGACGCGATGACGGGGTGAGCCCATCACCCGGGTGACCATCCCTTTGGAGCCACCATGCTCTGCGATCACCGGGGAGCTCACACCCGACACCCCTGGGGCAGTCAACTCACCCCTGTCGTCGTTGGCAGGTACTGATCCCAAGCCTGGGACCAATGGTACCATCGTTGTAGGCCGGACTGGCCGTGGTAGGGCCCACGGGCCCACAGCAGAGTCCGCAGGAGGTGGGGCAATCAGCCCGTTGTCCTCAGTGTCACTTGAGTGGTCCGCTGGCAGGCGCATCCCCATGGCTGATTGGCTACTATTGTCAGTAGAAGAGAATGGGGGTAGGGACGCCTTACCCTTCGTTAGTTCAAACACCTGTGGTTCCGGCATTGGAACCGATTCTGGAGTTGAGTCTGGAACCGCTGTTAGGGCGCACGGGCCCTCCAAAACCTCGTCTCTTGAGGTAGGTAGACTAGCAGCATTGACCGGCTCAGTAGAGAGGTTTGTCGCATCTTTCTCTGCGAATTCCATAGGCCACAGCAGCATGGGTTGCAGGAACTGTGCTCCGCAGCAAGCACTCTTGGGTCCCCAAGTCAGTTCTCCATCTGGAAAATCACATTTGCTACAAACACATCGTAGACACACCTGCCTGTCCACTTCTACCAACCACATTTCTATTGGTAGAGGATAGGGGTTAAAGTCCATACCGCCATACTTATTCAACTCTTTTTGTAAGCACGGGCACAGAAAATAGGGCACTTTTTCTCGTCTTATTCGCCACACTCTGTATAACTGAGGGTGCAGTTTGCTGCATCCTATTCCTCCCTGCTGGGGAACAGAAGTTGTGGACTGAGACTCACTGATGTCACGGGGGTGGAGCTCTGGATCTCGCGCCAGACCTGGGCAGTTTACTGTAACGCATTGTGACGCAGCCTGGCCGCCATTAGCACGTGCGCTCTCCTGACTTGGCGGGAGACGCCATTTTGAGTGGGACTCTTTATTAGCCTCCCCGGATGCGGGAGCCAAAGAAACTTCTAGGTCAGGATAGATAATTGGGCACCCATTAATCGGACCCTCGGGCAGAGATAGGAATTGGGGACCGTCTTCCTCGTTAATGGCATGGCCTACCTTTAGTATCATGGCACTCCATTGACAGAGGGAATCATACTTTTGCCCTATGACCCATGCTTGCGCCAGTCCAGGGAGTTTGCGAACATGCGCCTGGATGTCTGATGCGAATGCGCAAGCAGGAACTCCGCCCACAACGACCAGGCAGTTCGGGGTCGGGCTAAGCTTTGTGGCCCATGCATGGACCTCCTGCCTTGAGGGCACCCACATAGTGGAAAAGTAAATTGGACAATTTGCATGAAAAATAGGACAGGGCACCCCAGGTCTGAGATCTCAGCAGCGCCTCCAAATGTAACACCTCCCCCCCCCCGATCGCAGATAGGGACCATGTGGGGAAATACACTTGTGTTACCGGGTGTGGTGCGTTACCTGATAGGCTCACAGAAGGCCTGAGCTCCGCCACTGGGAGCCTGGGGTTACCTGATCATTCGTTGAACACAGCGCCTCCACCTGTAAGGGCTCCCACATGAGTGGGATGGTCCTCTTACAAGAACCAAAATAATAAGACACGCACACAGTGTATGCTAATAACAATTTACTATTGGTAATACTAATAACTTCGGTACCTGTACGACACAGACTAATGCATATAGCCATACACATAGAAATGCACCGGGTGCACACATCACCATAAATATTCCCTCCTCCAAATGTACTTGGGTGCTGGGCACCAATCCCCTGATGTCCCTTTATGTCCACACCCACTCAATGTGTTGGAGATAGCGCTATCCCTTGAAGTGTTAGTTCACTACTAAAGGTACCTGCCCGGGGCTACAGCCCACGGGTGCCGCTATACAACTGGGTTTGGATCCGCCTGATCCGACATGATGTCCTCCTACGCGTGGGGTGAATTCCGGCATGGATAATATCACCGTGGCTCCGCACCATCTGTACCTTGGAAGGGATCCGTATGCAGCCGGCAGGCCGCAGTCACTGCTTGGCGTGGCCTCCGGGAAGATAGTCTATATATATATGAGTCTCTGGTAGGATAGTCTATATATATAGAGGGGTCTGAGCCCAGACCCAGAAATCAGGCTGCGTGCCACAGAGTGTATCTTTACTGAACCAAATAGCTAAAGGGGCAGATCTCCTTCTCTAAGGCCTGTCCCTGAAGCAACCAACAAACTGGGGCAAGGGTAACAGTTATCTGGGGCCTTTGGGGGTTTATCTGGCCTAGTGCAAGGGGCTACTGCTCCCTGCACATACACCCTAACTCATCCAGCTCCCAGCTCCAACTGACGTTCCTCGCAAGCCCGCGGAATGTATTTCTTTGCTCTTGCCGAGAATCCTGGCCTCTTATTGGCCACTATGAGGCACCTGGTGCCTGTCTCCCTAGGCCTCATGGGAGTTATAGTCCCGCGGAGGCTATAGCTGCATTGGGGCCGTGTGCGTGCTCGTACTGCGCATGCGCGACTTCCTAATGGCCGCAGCAGCTCCCTAGTGTCTTCTGCGCATGCGCGACCACTGTGCATGCGCGCACCTTTGTAATGGCGGCCTCAGCTAGCCGGGTGCGCCGCCGCAAGGAGGGGGATCTTGGGAAGCTCAAGGGGACCAGGGCTACATATATAAACTGTATACATGTATATTTTTGTGTACAGAGTCAACCCGGTACATAGCGCTTCACAACAGTAATACACATGTGGTGCATACCTGCTGGTAACCAGAGGGCTGAGTCGTCCATGGTGACTTTGGGACACAGGAACAGGCTTCTGGGGTCCATTCTCCACGTAATACTTAGCAGTGCAGTACCTCCATCTGCCGTTGGTTCCAGGGATATGGAGGCGATCACCCACGCTAGAACTGTAACTCTCCCCCCAATTAGATCTCACTCCAGGCACGAGGTATATTGCAAAACAGGAACAAATTTATAACTACTCTTATTGCAGTAATACAGGTACTCAGCAGTCACCTGCCGGATCACAGTCTATTCTCTCAGATATCACCGGAGATAGTCCCTGGACAGTCATTACGGGCCTAGGGCACCAGCAGCCATCCTAGCTCTTCCCTACCTCCCTAGCAGAGGCAGAGGTATAGTCACTCTACTCCTCCCCAGAGGGAAGAGCACATGGGAAGGCCCCCATCTCAGGCTCCCAGTCATGACCTCAAATGTACCTTTGAAGAGGTGTGTTTTAAGATAGGCCTAAAGGAGGAGAGAGAGGGTGCCAGTTGGATATTGAGGGGAAGGGCATTCGAGAGGTGTGGGGCCATAAATGTGAAAGGTTTTAGATGGGAGAGAGCTTTAGATACAGAAGGGTAGATAGAAGACATCTTTCAGCAGGATGTAAGTAAGGTGCCATCGTGCAAAAAGTCTAAGAAGCACAGTTCTAAGTTTTCTTTTAGAATCCAGTGTGTTGTAGAATATAAGACCGAGCTTGAATATACACACTATTTAATCATTTTAGCAAATGCCGAAAAAAGGGAAAGGATAATATTCTTTCAGAGCTATGTGTGTATAATGTGTGTATATATATATATATATATAATCAAAAAATAAATAGATGATACCGTTCTGTGGCTAACGAAATGCTTTAATTTGTGCAAGCTTTCGAGATACACTGATCTCTTCTTCCGGCGATGTTACAATGAATGAAGCAAGCAAAGGGAATACTTAAAAACAGTGTCTCTTGGAATGTTATCTGTGCTTGTCCTTCCCCCGGTGTGGATGAGATTTATGGCTAGAGGTGTTAAATGGTTCCTGAAAAAAAGTGATGTAAGAGTGTGTGTGTGTGTATCTGTGTGAATATAAGTGAATGGAGAGCCCACAGTGTATACAGTGCTTTACATTGAAAGCTTCAGACAGCGCCAAAACCACCATCCTGGACAAAGTAAGGAAACAAACATATATTCTGACACTGATGGAGAGGAGAGCCATAGAATCGCTAAAGGCCAACCACAACATAACAATCAAACCTGCGGACAAGGGAGGAGCAGTGGTCATAATGAACACCACAGACTACCTGCGGGAAGCACACAGGCAACTCTCTGATTCAAAGTATATAGGATAGTAGAACAGAGTTCAACAATAGTGCTCAAACGACTATAGGTAAACAGTCTTGACAAAGTCAACAATGGTTTCTTGATTCAAGAACGAAATCAGACAGGCAAAGTCACAGTAAGGTGAGTATTAGGTATATAGGTGGGCGTAATGCATAGACATATATCTGATATCCTGGAAGTGCTGTGAGTGGAGAATGATTGGCTCTACCACATCACTCCCAATAAGGACAGTGTCACAAACGCTTGCAATCACCTTTGGTGTACCTCCCAATATGATAAAATGGTATAAACTCACATAAGAAATGCCTGTGTTCTTCTGATGGGCGTGCCTCTGTAGTAGACAGTACTGTAGATCAATGGAGATTCCACACGAAGCGGTGAGGCAGAGCACAGCCGTGCAATAAGGATATGTCAGGATCACAGCAGCAGGGTAAAAAACTTCTTTATTGAAACACCATGGTGCAGACAGGAATGGAGGTTAGCTCTTACGCGTTTCACGCCTGTGTGGCGCTTCGTCAGAGAGTGGACCTGCTAAACAAACTGAATGCCATTGGCCCCCTCCCAACAGGAACACTACTAGCAACCATGGATGTAGAGTCACTTTATACAAACATCCCCCACGAGGATGGGATTTCAGCCTGCAGATACTTTCTGGGAGGGCAGGAGCCACTCACAGAGACAGTGACTAAATGCATCGAATTTATTCTGACCCATAACTACTTCACATTTGGAAATGACACATACCTCCAGACAACCGGGACCGCTATGGGTACTCGGATGGCGCCACAGTATGCCAATCTGTTCTGCGCAAAACTGGAAAGTGACTTTCTTTCCACCTGTCACTTGAAACCCCTTACATACCTTCGCTACATCGATGACATCCTCCTGATTTGGACCTCTGGCGAACAGGAGCTCCTACAGTTCTATGACAACTTCAATACGTTCCACCCGACCATCAACCTCAAACTCACCCATTCCCCGGATGAAGTACATTTCCTAGACACCACCATTACTATAAAGAACAACCAACTACAGACTTCTGTATACCGCAAACCTACAGACAGAGCCAGCTATTTGAGGGACAACAGCTTCCACCCGACACACACCAAACATGCAACCATCTACAGTCAAGCCATACGCTACAACCGGATATTATCCGACACAGCAGACAGAGACCAGCGGATTAAAGCCTTGAGATCAGATTTTATAAACCGTGGATATAACCACAGAATTGTAGACCAGCAAATTCACAAAGCCACCAGAATACCAAGAAGTGATCTCATGGAATACAAACAGAAGGAGACAAGCGACAGGGTACCTTTGGTGGTCACATATAACACATACCTAGGAGCCCTACGCAAGATCGCCAGGGAACTACAATGCATCCTCCAGGAAGATACAAGACTGCAACAGGTCTTCCCTGAAGCACCCTTATTATCATACAGACAACCTCATAATCTCAAGAATATTATGGTGAGGAGTAAAGTATTCAGCAGTACAACTGAATGCGGGACAAAACCATGCCAGGACCCAAGATGCAAAACCTGCGCAATGCTCTACACAGCGGACACAATACAAATACCACACAGGAATCGGGAATACAAAATCAGAGGAAGGTTCACCTGTTCCTCCAGCAATGTCATGTACCTCATCATGTGCATGAAATGCCCAGGGGGCTGCTACTACATAGGTGAGACGGGGCAGGGGCTAAACAAGAGAATGAACCTGCATCGCCACAGCATCACACGCGGAACAAGAGACAGTCCTGTNNNNCGGCGAAACATTTCTCTGACTCTGGCCATAAGATGAACGATCTGAGGGTTGCCATACTCAAAGGTAATCTTAAAACACCGAAAGAGAGACGGTTGATGAATACAAATTTATGCAACTGTTCGGGATAACGGTGGCCTAAACAGAGATCGAAATTTATAAGTCAGTATGACACAAGTGAACTCTCTTCCCCATGAGCGCCTAAAGACAAGTCTGTACATACTGTGCTATATGTATGCACACACAGCTGTCTCTTACACAAACCAATACTCCTTGTTTTCCATCCCTATACACCAATAGGGACCACTAGTATCCACACACACTTTAGTTATGCCACTATCCCCCACATTTCCACACCTACCCACACCATTTTTTTAACTCCCACTCCACACACCCCCTTTGAAAAGCACTGTATACACTGTGGGTCTTCCATTCATTTATATTCACACAGATACACACACACACTCTTACATCACTTTCTTTCAGGAACTATTTAACACCTCTAGCTATAAATCTCATCCACACCGGGGGAAGGACAAGCACAGATAACATTCCAAGAGACACTGTTTTTAAGTATTCCCTTTGCTTGCTTCATTCATTGTAACATCGCTGGAAGAAGAGATCAGTGTATCTCGAAAGCTCGCACAAATAAAAGCATTTCGTTAGCCACAGAACAGTATCATATTCACACACACATTGCTCTGAAAGAATATTATCCTTTCCCTTTTTCGTCTTTTGCTAAAATGATTAAATAGTGTGTATATTCATGCGCGGTCTTATATTTATATATATATATACTATAATATATAATATATATATATAGAACACATACATACACACACACACACACACACACAACACACACACACCACACACACAACAAACACACACACCACACCACACACCCACACACACACATATATATTATATACTTGTTACACATCTATTGCACAGGGGTGACTAGAAAAAGAAAATGTTATGTTAATCATAATGATAACAAACACAACTATGCTTTTGCTGTTTTAGCTCCTATTTTAACCCCTACAATGTAGGATAACATTGCAACACACTGGGTTAAATAATCTGTATGTTGCCTATTGCCTTTGGAACACTAATGGGATGAATTCAGTGTCTCACAAGGCACTTGCCAATGTCCATAATCCTTTTAAGATGATTGTGGAGTACTTATAACTAATGGAAGTCAAATTAAGTACATGACACATCTTTACCCATAAAACAGAGCACTATTCTACAACTGTGAATTACTGATGAGAAAAGCCTGCACCTTATAGAGTCATTCTGTGAAATGAATGCTTAATAGCTGCGAAACAGATTAATGAGCACCTACTTTAATCTTTGAAGATCTGTATTTTTTTTTTTTTTTCAACTTTCTGTTTATTATTTTTCAGGTATATATCGTACAATCCACATTGCATTATAATGTCCTGGTGGACAGACTCTACATCAGACATACCACATTTAACAGACAAGGGAAAGGAAGACAACAGGACATAGACAGGTAGAGGGATAAAGGGAGGTGAGGGGGGGGGGGGAGGTGTTGGAAGGCGTTACATCTCTTCCTGAATCCCTCTGTCCAACGGTCCACCACCATCCCACTCATCCGGTGACCTGTGGAATCTCCCACTATTGGGGTTTTGAAGCGTCAGCTACTAGCACACTATAGGGGGGGGGCGGGGGCTACCATCACGTTCCTCGTGGTCGCTCTGTCCTTTTCTGTGCATCCAAGGATAACTCATTTTGGTCCTAGTAAAGCCAGATGGGGCATTGCTTAGCCCTGGGATATCCGTCTGGCTAGCCAAGGCAGCCATAACCTTTGAAAAATTATGAGCCAGTTTCGTTAACCAGACTCGTTAACTTTTCATTCGGCATACAACCAATTCGATTTCTAATTTTGTCTATTGATGGAATGCCGTTCTGGTTCCATAGTCTGCGGTCTCGCACCGCATAGCTGTTTGCAAAATGTGCTATCTTTGTTCGCCGTTCTCGAGACTTCGTCTGTGGGTGTTGCTTAGGAGGACCAGCCACGGGTCTAGCTGAATTTGTAGGCCCAAATCCTCTGCAGCCAATCTCGGATCTGTGCCAAATGGCATAGCATTGGCAGGACCACAGCATGTGCACCAGATTACCTGTTTCCCCGCACTGCCGTGGGCAGAGCAGGGAAGCGCCTTTGATAAATTTAGCTAATCTGACCCGGGGTGAGATACCACCTCAACAATAGCCATTTATATGAGTTCTCCTTCAATGTCGTGCAATAGAGTACTGGCAGCAGCTTTGAAATATTTCAGTCCAGTCTTCGGTTTCTAAGTGTTCATGTAGGTCCGAACTCCCATTGACTCATGAATCTGGGTCTGATTGTGTCGTCATTGTCAGTAAGCGACCACCTTTCTGTATAGAGTGGAGATCAGTCCCCGCGTGTCGGTGGCCCCGCACGCAGACCTTTCAAAATTCATTAAAGGTGGTGTCACGGTGTTGTTGTTGTAAATGAACCGGACCGGCTGGAGGTCTAATAAATTCTATGTTTAGGCATGCCTGTTTCTGACTTCAATTGTCGAATGATTTAATAGTGTTCCGCCCTCCAGTCTTTTAATCTATGGACCCCTAATTGTCGCCAGAGCGGAAAAATTTTTCCCCTCTAGTGCAGGAGCACAAATCCGGGGTTACTATACAGAGGGGGCCTAATGTGGTTTTGAGGTCAATGAGCAACTATTTGGACACCTCCCAGAACCGCAAGTGAGTTGAGCACTGATGTCAAGGCTCTTTTATATCTTTTATTTTTTTTCGGGTACCAGATTGATCCCTGAGCCCATGGGGCGCACCAACTCCCTCTCCAGTGACACCCACCTTCGCCAGCTCTGGGTCTCCATGACGTTGCGTAATTTGGCACAACTGCGCCGCATTATAATAGGACAACAACATGGCACTATCCAGGTCGCTCCCGCTTCCTTAGAGTTTCTGTCATAATTGTCCAGCCTTTATCCTAATGTTTTTTTTTTTTGCCTTCCATATAAATGTTGTTATCAATTTTATAAATCTTTAATCTCGGCTCTTACCACGGGTATGTGAGAGTTTGAAACAAGTACAGTATCTGGGGAGAATGTTCATCTTAACAGTTAAATTCTCCTAGCCATGAAATACCTATGCTGACCCGATCTCAATTCCTTTTTCAGAGTCTTGCTAGACTGGGATATTTGCTTGAAATAGGGAGGCTATCGTTTTTGTGATTATTCACCCCTAATATTTGATGGACTTGGACTGCCATTTAAAACTCAAAATTGAGTTCTAATAGTTTTTTGCATTTCGTCAGGGATGTTCAAGCTCATCGCCTCAGTTTTCGTCTGGTTTGATCTTGAAACCTGAGATCTGGTTGAAACCGCCCAAGAGCGCAAACAGTTGGGGAGGGAGGTGAGCGGTTTAGTAATTGTCAGGATATGTCGTCTGCATATAACGCTAACTTGTGCTCCTGTGAATTAATTTGGACCCCCGTTATGTCTCTATTACTACGTACACTGGCGACACACTTTATTTGAGCTCGGCTAGTCCCACGAATTCTCGGGGTATACCCGGGTGTATTGAGGTTTGGGACTGTTTTTGCCGGTGCATTGAGCGATGTTTCCAGACAAGGGATTGAAGCATTTTATTACAGCTGGCTGCAATACTGCACAGTATATATATATATACTCGCATTACAATTCATGATTTATGCCATACTGTATACCACGCGAAGCATTGCAGCTATTAATCCTAATCATTATCATTAACAGATCAAGGCCGTCCGTCAGCCAGGCATGAACCAGTGCTGGGAAGGCAAACGCAACGGGGGCTTGTCAGAGGTGAGAGCGGCGCACTTCCAGGTATCTCAGGTACATACTGGGTATTTGCTCGAATAAAGTGTGTCGGTGCAGTATGTGTGCTGCTAGTGGTTCGATGCATAAGGCAAAGAGCAAGGGCGAAAGCGGGCACCCCTGCCTCGTCCCACTTTTGATTGGAAACAACTCGGAGGGGAAGCCCTGTCGATGACACCCTCGCTGGTTGAGGTGTGTATAATGCTTTTTACACCCTTAGGATGTTTCCCCGAATCCAAATGCCCCAAGCGTGGTCTCCAGGTATGGCCAGTGTATCCTGTCAAAAGGTCTTCTCCGCGTCAGCTTAACACCAACTCCGAACCTTGCTGTCATGACAAGTCAATAGTATATCTATTACCCTTCTGGCTTAGTCCGCCTTGTCTATCTTAATAAAGCCACAACCTGGTCGGATGGATCAGATAGCAGGACAACCTTAACGATGGCCAGTTATTTAGAAGAAATTTAACATCCGATTTATCAACGATATCGGCCTATAAACTTGGCCATTTGGTTGGATCTTTGTCCTTTTTGTGAATCAAGGAGTATTGAACGCCTGGAGCATTCTGATCTGAGAACAAGGGCTCTCCCCGCCAGGACCCTCCCCCCGTTAAATAAAAACCGGAAGATAGATGTTGGAGCTAGTATTCATAACAAAAAAAATTATGTACAGATTAGAGAACCCGTCTGAGGCCCTGGAGCCTTGAAAGACTTAAGTTTTTAGACTCCACCACTGTAAACTCCAACTCTCCCGTGTGACAAATCACCCTGGTAATCCGCCATCCCCTCCCAACCTGCCTAAAACCTGCGGCAGTGCAGCATACTGCTAGGAACCTGCAGTCGCCCCTTGATTTACATATGAACCACCTCCTCCCCGTTGTACAACGAGCGTAATTATTGTTATTAAATAACACTCCTTCGACTATAACCTTTGGGGTTAGAGGATATGCTCCCCTGACTTTGTTCTAATTGCTGTAGATTGTATTTGGTTGTCTATTGCGGAGTCGTTGGTACATTGGTGTCTGGACTTGTTGGCTTTCTCATAAAATGTTCTTATGTGAGTTAAAGCCTCAGTCCTTCTCACCCACTTCAACTCCTTTAGGGATCCCCTCTACTGATCAGACTGTAGTGCAAGAGAGCTCAATGTAACCTCGATATAATTAGTACCAATTGGCATCCCTTTTTTTTCTTTGTTTTTTGCTTCTTTAATTTTTCGCTGCTAGGCTTTATATCAGCAACCCCCCGCTTCATCGGCTTTGTGAGCCTCCCACCGATTTTGGTGTGGGACCACACTGCTGGTTATCCTGGAAAAAAATTGCCTAATCTGCCTCTTGACCCACTTTCTATTAGTTCTGGTACATCTTTAAATCAGTGATTCATTAAGTTTCCAGTTTGCTCCACGGGCTCAGTAGGCCTAATTGTGTGGATCTCACTCTATTGTGCCATGATATCCACCAAGTAATTGTCGTGATGTTTGGAGTCGGAATCTGTGGGGACCATTCTTACTGGACACAAAAAAGTGGTCGATTTCACCCCCTGCCTCTGTAGCTGTCAGGAGGTGTGAGTAAAAAGTAATAGTCCGCTCCACCGGGTGCTGTTCCCTCCAGATTGTCCAATCAGGCGTTCCCTCGTCACGTTCACGTCCCCCAGCGATGGCCATTTCCTGGCACTGTTGGATTTTTGCTTGCTGTGGTGTTATCTAATCTAAAACCGGGTGTAGCTGTGGTATCTATTAACCGGGGCTATCTATGATTAAAATCAATCCCAATCCCTGCCAGATTATATTCCCTCTGCCCATCTTTTCACAATGTATGGAAAACTCATCAAAGAAACTGCGGCTTCGTTCCTCGCAGGCGCTATACAAGGGCAAACGTTACTCTAACACACTGCTGTAGGATCCTACCAAGATAAAGATATCTCCCCTGTCTGCCCTTCTCGCCGTTTCACTATAACAACAACTATTAAACTCTCTCCACTGGAAGGGAATTTGTTAATTGATCTACTATACGCTTCTCCCTTTCTTTTTTTCTTTGGCGGAGGCAGGAAAACTGCTTTTATAAAACTTTTGTCTAAGAACTGGGGTGCTGTGGCGTGCCTTAAGTGTGTCTCCTGTAGGACAACCACATCGGCGCACCCTCCGTCTGAATTCAGAGAAGGCAAACTTTACGGCTTCTTTGGGCTTGTTTAAAAAAAAAAAACTAAAATAAAAAAAACCTTTAACATTTTGGGAGATAAGTGTTACTACTGCAATTACTCCGTATTTTGTGTTATGTGGTGTAGCGTTTACAAAAGTGGGAGGGGTGACCGCGGGGGAGTTGTCTTCACCTCTGTTTCTCTCTACTTTTTTTATCTGTTTCCCTTTGGTGTTTCATCGTACACTCGATTTTTCCACGATCCTTCTCTGAGGGGGTTCTGATGACATGGAGGGAGGAACACGAGGGAAATAGAAGGAAACACAAACATATACTACAAACAAACAGAACCTCGGTGGGCACTAAAGTAACGACCCCAGTGTAATGCCCGCCGAGAGTACTCTTCCCCACTGAACATCTCCTCCCTCCCGTCCAGACCCCCTGGTCCTCTCCTGCTGGACCATGAATTCCGGGACTTTTACAAGGGGTGCGGGTTGGAACCCCACATCCCCGTCACGAAGCGCATTTGCCTGCGGGCAGGATCGGTGTGTAGGCGCCTGACCACCCGCCGGGCAAGCTACCTGTCAATTTTTCGACGCTAACTTCCTAAAAAACTCTAGGAGTATCTACACTATATGAAACCTTGGTTTATGCTGCCAAAACTATTCTCCCTATGGTGTAAATTAAATTCCTGAAAGCGACTACAGTAAAAATCCCTCCTTCTCTGCAACTGTTTGGAAGCCTGTGGTGCAACCACCTAAGCGCATTCTATCTCCCTCTCCCCCCTCTATTTTCGGTGCCCCGCCGTGACCTCAATAGATTCCCGGACCCCCCTCTTTCCGTTTCCTTTCTTCTAGCAGGGGGCTCCTCTCCCCCTTGATGAGCTCAAGGCCCCCTCTTTGATTCCCTCTCTGCCTCTCCTCTTCTGTCCTACCCCTTTCTTTATTGAAACCGCTCCCACCTCCGCTCTCCCGGTTGCTGCGCTTGGCTTTATCATCATCTAATCCTCGTCCCTCCTCCCCTTCCATCTAGTCCTCCCCTTACCCACGTCTCTTTTCCCTCCGTTCTCTTTACACCTCTTATCTTTCCTCCCCGGCACGGATTACGCGTACCCTGTCGGGGAGTGTCCGGGTACTACTTCCGGCCGCACATCTCGTTAGGTAAACCGTTCATCCCGTGGATTCGAAGATCCGGGTGTCGTCTGATGTCCCATCTCCTTCTCCGACTGCGCTGTCTCCTCCTAGTTCCTTGATAGATGGACTTGAGCGAGACCTATGCTGGGAAGTCCGCCTGATCTCCATTCGGTGGTGCCTCGTCGCTCGAATTGTCTGCCGTGCGTGCCTCTGGAATTCGGGGGGCCGTGCTTATCAGCCGGTCCTCTGCTACCATCATTGGTTGTAGGTGTAGAGCCTTCCCTCTGTTCTAGTAGAGTCCTCTTTTCTCTTTCTTACCTGCCCGCTTCGTCGCGTACTGTTAGCGTGATTTTGGATTTTTGTTACAGCTTTCGGCGCTTGAGTGCAAGGGGGTCCCATTCATCCAGCTAACCCCGCAGATCCACGGAGGGGCTAGGGCAGATAGGCCAAAATCGCACACCACATGGCATGCAATGTCAACCAACTTTTAGAGCAACTTTAAAAAACCAAAAAAATTTAGGCCAAGCATTTCAACGCAGCTGTCTCTTTAAGGTCACTGTTGTGCCTCTCCATCCAGCTCCTTCCTCTTCGCCTCTCAGCCAGATGACGGGGCACAGGATCCCCCAGTACTGCTGGACTGGGGAGGCGTGCCTCTGGCTCCCCGGGTTGCCTAGCATAGCAGCTTCCATTCCCAATTTTTTTTAGAAAAGCTGTTCTCTGGATACGTAGTGTTTTAGGGATGGGGCGGCCTTCATTCCCACCACACGGGGCAAACGGAGGCCATCCTATATCTAACCGATCAGTTCCTTGTCCCCCGCACACTCTCATGATAGGCTGCAAAAGCCCTCCAGTCTCGCCAGGGTTATAGGTAGGAAATGTCCCTGGATACTGCCATGGTTATTTCCTCATAAGTCATGTTGGGTTTGCGTGTGATTTTTGCGATCTCCTCCTGGTCTGGTCTTGTAGTGGTTGTGGTTTGTAATGTATTGTAAACGGAGAGGATCACATCTCTTGGGGGGTTTTATAGGCATTGGGGCGACCTCATGGGCGCGATGGCATGATCCCATTAGCAATCAGCCTGGACTTGACTGGCATAATGGTGTTCATCCACCGGGCTTATCAGGACTGCAGGAATCCAGAATCGTCTTCAGGCGATCCCCTTATGCGTAAGTTATTTCGCCGGTCACCTATTTCGCCGTCTCCTGCGGTCTTCTAATTCGCCATCTAGCTTAGGTTCCCCCACTCTCTTATTGGTTTAGTGGCACCTCTGAGCTTTTCCTCCATTTTTTCCTCCAGGCGTTTGTGCGCGTTGCGATCTGTAAATGTTCTTTCCGGGGCTCTCCACTCTCCTCTGAAGAAAGCTTGAGGGTCCGTTAGAAGCCGGGCTATCTCGGTTTTTATTACTCCTGAGTGCTCCGCCGAGGTACCCTCAATCTCCGGAGGGAGTCAGAGTCGTATATAGGACCGCCGAGTTCTCTACCGGCCAGCCTTTCCTGAACCGTTTGATGACGTAGGAGCAAACGTCCGTTTTGGGCTTGGGTTTTTTGAAGTGTCGTCGCCATTACCCCTTGTATGTGGTTTAGTTAATGATCCGCGGAGGGTTGGTTCGTAACCTTCAGCGCTGTGCTTGGGCTCGGAAAGTTTATTCAAATTTATTTTGTCTTAATTTGCTTTTGGTGCGGCGGTGATGCGGAGCCTTAAATTACACCTCCATCACCATACCTGCCGCGAGGCGCCCGAGATCTGTATTTTGAGTACTTTAGCATAGTTTGTAGTTACTTTTTAGAACACAAAAGAAACCGATTATAATATTTCCAAGTTACTTTTTAATTTAGCCAGAAAACCAAATTAAGCTGTGTTGGTACCTCATTGATTATTAAACTCGGATTAACTCAGAAAAATAGGGTATTCTTTGGAGATGGAAAGTTAATGTAGTTGTCTGTCAGAAAGTAGTTTTGACAGTGTCAGCACATAAAAACACCTCTCTCTATGTGTATGTGTATGTATATGTATAGTATTACCACCAAGTGGGTCAGATGGCACTCACACTGGTAAATCCATACAGGTAAGTTGTTTGTCTCTATAAATGATTGCTAAACATACGTGTACCGTTTTTAAGCGAAATCCGGACAGCACTCAGGTAATCAGGTGAAAGAGTTTTTTATTGGATGGTTTCCAGTGTCATTTTTGTTTCAATACAAAACTCTTTCAACTGACTTACCTGGGCAATATGGAAGAAAATAGCTTACTTTCACAAATCATGGGGAAATAGTGTCAGACTTGTTATATCAAGTGGAATAAAATGGTTCTCTCATCAATACTGCCTTAGAATATTAATGGATATTAATAGTGTCGTGGTGGCTTGATGTAACTGTTTCAGTAGTGACCATTGGCTAAGATACAAATCTACCAGTTTGCACAAAGGTGGCACAATGACTCATAAGCCAATATGATTGCGTATCTTCCTGGGGTGGATTAATCCCTTATACACCTAAGGTAAGGTATACAAAATAGGGGTACCACAATATGTTGGATAAAATAAGAAAATGTTTGGTTTCTTCAGAAGATCCATCCATTAATCTATCCGAAGTTCATTGATACCATCAATCCAGTCTTGTATTTGTGTATGGATATTGCGGGCTAACACTTATGACATGGAGTGGTCATTCAGTAGTCCTAAGATTTTCGTCCCTCACAGCTAGTACAGTACCCATAATAAGAACACTGTTTTTGATCAATGTTTTGAAGTTTATTTTCTGGTATGTGTGAGGTGTGCTTGTAATTAGCCTCATGCTTTTTTTTTTTGCAACAGGTTTAGTTCCTTTGCACGTAGGTTCAGAAAAGTGGTTCTATTGGATTGTTACACATCAGGTCAAATATACAGACGTTTAAAAGGTATTTTGTTAGACTCCACCTCTTTGGGCAAGTGCAAGTTTGACAAAAGGCCCAGCAAGCTCTGAAACGTCAACAGTTTATTAGTTTATTTTCTGTAGTAGTAATTAGATTGATTGAATAAACCTGACTGTGATTGAGATATATAAGTAACTATATCTAAAAAATAAATTGGTATTTGTAGATAAAGATAGCTAAAAAAAAATAAATTAAGAACCAATCGAAACATAAATTATTCTTGCTAATTTTAAAACAATTTACTAAAACAAGCACTTATGGCCAACTATTGTATGAAATGGTCATAGCTGCTACTGTAATTACATCCAAAAATGTGCTATCTGGATTAAAAAGGGTTTTTGTAAAATATTATGAAAACAGCAATCTAAAAGTGGGGCATAAATCAGCATAACAGATCACTTGAATGTATTTATTATTGTGTTATACGATCCAAACTTTAATTAAAAAAAGAGAGACTAAACTGGTCACTTGTTAATAGATGCTGACAAATGGGAGCCAAGCACTAGTGCATTACTCCTACAATAAAAAACCCGATTAATGCGCTTTTTGTAAAAAAAAAAGAACAAAAAACATATTCTTGAAGCCAGGTGAGGAAATTTTAATTCCACCAGTACCAACAAGCGCTATAGATGAAAAAGATCTGTTAGTGGTATTGTTAATATACCCTACGAAGTAATTGTATTTGTTAGGTCTATACCATTGACTGGTGCAATGGTACTGCCATTTACATATCAGCCGCAAAATATGGTTCTTTTCTGAGTAGACGTCAAGGCCATATAAAACGTCGCATTAAACAAAAGGAAAAACCTAAAGAATCTGATTTTTTAAAATACATGTTTACAGAGGCTTGAATTAAGTATAGATTAGTAATTGCAGGCCGCATATGTAGCCCAGGGACGCTTCCAGGTAATATGTGGATAACTCAACAGACTGAAGGAAGATAGAGTAAATTAGGGTATGATAATTATAAATACGATGCGACCCTCAGGCATTAAGCACTAAGATTGTATTGAATAAGGGGAGCGCAGGATCGGAAAAAGATAAAATATGCATATAGTGAAATATTGCAATAACAAAAGGTATTGAGAAAATAATAATTGTGTAAGTGGTCAATGCCACTACTAACATGGCCCCAGAAAAAGTGGTAGGAAACATAAAGCTTTCTTTAAAAGAAGGATCCTAGTCTATAACAGTCACTGGATGTCTGGAACTGGCGTTGTACAAGGGAGCATCTACCAAAAGTAGGGACCAGAACAGAGATCCCTTCTTGGGAGTGGTGCCTTCCTCGTAGGGATTTCAGTACACAGAGAAATATGTGTAAAAACCGAATATTGACAATGTCCAAAGCACTCTGTAATTGCATAAAAAAACTCATTAAGCGGCTTGAATCGGAGCACAGGAAAAGCAGCATGGACAGCCATGGTCGCCTGGTTCCTCAGCTCATGGGAGTTCTTCATTTCAGTGTTCTTTGCTTGATGCCGATTGGTCCGGGACTAGGTCAACGTGCCTCCCGTCAAGATCACGGTTTCCTGACGAAGCAGCAAACAAATTTGCGAAACGCCGCTGAACAAATACTGCACGCTTTGGAGCCATCACAGCCGCAGTGGACGTTGATGGACACCCTGTCATGCTGCTTGTGCTCTGATTCAGCGATGATGTTTTATATTTAAGTACAGAGTGCTTGGGAAATGTAAAGTACTTTTATGCAAATATATCATTTTTTTACACATATATTCTCTCTGTATACTAAAATCCATACGAGGGGACCCAAGCAAGAGATTGTCTGTTCTGGTCCTACTTTGGGTAGAGAACCCCTGTAAAACGCCAGTTCCAAGACATCTAGTGACTGTGATAGACGAGGATCAGTCTTTTAGAAACCTTTGTGTGTGTCTACACTTTATTCTGGGCCCTGTGAGTAGTGGCATTGACCACTTACACAATTAGTATTACCTTCAAGAACTTTTGGTATGCATATTGCATTACATGCCTATTTTATCTTTTCATGATCATGTGCTCCCCTATCCAACCCAAGCAACATTTCCTAAGGATCGAGGAGGATCCTATCGGCTCGGCAGCGTATTTCATTTTATATATTAATTATTTTATTTCGCTGATTCAAATAACGCTATAGATTTTTATTCTTTCACTATCTATCACCATATTCATTCTATAAATATTTGATAGTTATCACAAGAGTGTGCCTCTGTTCTTCTTCTTTATAATATAAAGCAATAATAAATAGACTTTGAATTAATGTATCCTGAAAAAAAGGATAATATTAATCAAGGGAGGTACCAAATTAACCCAAAGGAATTTACAACAAAAAATTTACCAAAAATGCTCCAATAAAAAAACAGATTGTGCCAAACTATGACTTTAGATCAAACCAAGAAAAAAAGTAATTTTTCTAATTTCTCTCTGAAGGCATGACTTATAGTATAACTGTATTTTTCAAATGATAGCCAATCTTCCGACAATAGCGACATAATTAAAAAATAGTGTTTTTTTATATAGGCAAATTCTGTAACTCGAGGCATAAATAACAGCGCTTAGCAAACAAGTGCATTACGGGTTAATGCTTTTGGGACGTAACTGTTGAGGTGAGGTGTTAAGTCATAAATAAACTTGCCAGTTCTCATTATTCAGACCCACTGAAATAAAGGGGCCATGGTCTGGGTGGGTTGTAACACCACAGGAAATGTATAGAAAGACAAGCGTCCCCTAAAAGAAAACTTTTTTTTTATTCAAAATGACCGTTGAAATTAAAATGTCACACCGTTGGAGGATTATTAGGATTACCGAGGATAATTTTGAATCAGGGATCCCGGTTTTAACGGAAGAGACTCTCATTGACTGAAGTCTGATGTAGCATTTCTGGAACAGTGCCCAGCTGGAGTCTTAAGGCTGCGGGTCCAGGTCAATGCTACAGCACACGCATCGGCATGGCTGGGCGTAATTTTTAAGGGGGGGGGCCACCCCCACCGCCCTCAAGGGCTGGGCCCAGTACTCACCTTCCCAATGAAGTACCCAATGGAGTGGCGAACCAGCCGCAGGACGTGATGGCCACGCCCCCGCAAACCCCGACAACGCACCTTCCCGTCGCAAGCTCCCTCTCTCACCTTAAAGCTGCAGTTCAGTCAAATCCTGCATGTGTGTTTTTTTTAATAATAGTTATGTAGTTGTAGATAAGAAAAAAAGGAAAAAATACTTTTAGCATGTCGTTTTTAAACAAAAACAACTTTTAAAGACCAATTTTCTTGTATTCTATTTTAACAGCCATTTGCTAAGGCACTGCCCTTCATTGTCCTGTCACAAGCCCTGGCACACCCTTTGCAGCACTGCCCTTCCCTCTAGAATGTCAGTGCAGAAATGTATGAATATTCATGAGCTTCCAATGACAGACACAGCAGAATATCAACAGATCGCATTCACTAATTATGCACCAAATTTCGACCCTATCAAACATGGAGAACGAATTGCCTGCAGCTATGCCGTTCTGTAGTATTAAGAGATGCACCACATAAAACTATTGAAGTAAAAAAAAATAAAAAAAAAAAAGACTGAACTGCCGCTTTAAGGACCGCAGAATCGCGATTAGCGCTTGTGCACACGGCCCCCCCCCCACCCCCGCGGGGCGGGTGCGTGTCACAGTGATGCATGGGACGCGCCAAGATGATTGTCCTTATCTCCTCAGTTTTGATAGATGGAGGCTTGTACTGAGGCACCTAATGGGAAGTACAACAGACATGTGATCTGTGGGAATGGGCCAGAAAGAAAGAGGTTCTCTCCCCCCCTCAAGCATTGTCCCCCCGGATTTAATTTTGGATTGTCCTTCTACCCCCACCTTTTATTCCCTTTACCTCATCTTGCTTCCTCTCTTCCTGTTCTCCTCTCTTGAGAGTAACAATCTACTATATACTTTTTTTGTTTCTCGTCACTTTTTCCAAGAGCTCCCTCCATGTTGTATGTTTTTATAACGAGGCTGATTACCATTTGAATAATTATCTTGTGTGTATGCACAGTGTTTTACACTTATTAATCTCATCCATCATTTGTAATTACTGGATACTTTCATCAGTTAAAACATTATTATCTTTTTTAAGATTTTTTTTTCTTTGATCATGATTTCTACATTGAGTACTGGAAACATAGTGGGTTGTATGACACAGAAACATAGGGTTCCAAACTAACATGCATATTTTCCATCTTTTTAATTTGGTTAAACATCTATTTCTGCATCTAGATCGGTTGTAAGGCTAAATGGTCCTATGTCACCATTATTGTAAAGCTAAACAAACATATCACTTCAATAAGAGACGTGAATGAAGCCTATTGATAATGAGATGTAGTCCGGCCTGTGATTTTGCATTTACATTTAGCTTGTGGATATGAAGTAACCTCATGGGAAAATTAAGCCATTATTGTTTTAGTTAAGCGTCGTTATTGATATGAGCCATGATGACATAGTTTTGTGGGGAATTGCCCCTAAAAAATAAGTAGTTGAAAGCAGAGTAAGCAGAACAGCAGGTATGCAAAAAGATCATACGTTCAAAATGTAGCTTGGTTGAAGACTCGTTCCTACAGTATGCAAAGGAACAGAATCTAGATTTCAGTATGAAGGCTATTTATGAGAGTACCCGGGACATCAAAAATGGCGAGACTCCTCTGGCATAGAGATTGGGTTCTAACACTACAGTTATACGCTTCAATGGCTCGTGGGTTCTGCAGTGCAATATGTGCAATGGGCAAGATACTGTATAGCGCTGCTGACAATGAAAGGGTATTAATAACTCAACTAACCTGCATTTTCTTCATTCTAGGCGTCACAAGTGCCTAATCACATTGACCAATGAAACAGTCAAACAGAAACAGACAGTATTATTGCAAAGAACAAATCATAGAAAACTGGTTGACTATGATATCTACAAATGTCTAATGAAATACAATACAGACCCGACAATTTTTCTCACCAAAAAACGAGGAAGGAAGAGTGTCAGGACAAGTGTTCCAAAAAAGGAGTTTGCGTGCAAGTTTAGCAGATGATATATTGTAGAATTCCAAAAAACTGTTCAGTTACGTTTACAGGAAGACAGCTTGATTAATTCCCTTCTCCCAATAGGTGACCCCATTTCTACATCCAAGCCATTTTGACAGAATAAAATATAGAAACTCAGAGTATAATACCTTAAGACAAAACCTTTGTTGTCAAATCTAAGAGTATCTTTTTGCACCCATGCTCACAGACAACCTTTCAGAAAAAATCACTCAATAAATAGACAACTACAAGAAGACGTCTAAGTTTAAGAAACATAAACAATTAAACAGTATGTCTGACTTACAATAATCCAATTATTCAAACAGGAAAAATCTCCTTTGTACTAAATGTTCAGTATGTTAGCAAAAGGAGGAAGGCGGTTGTAAACCAGATTATACAAAGCAAATAATAAATCGAAACAATAATACATCACTCCCGCATTGATTAAAAAACAACGAGCATCTAAGAAATCTTGGGTTATTTACCATAATGCGGTATATTAAAACTGCCACTTAAGCTTGATGTTATTTTATTACCAAGCAAGAGCACTAATTACTTTTTTGCCATTTGCTTCCTTTTAATTATACCAGGTGACTTTCTAAACATGACAAGCATAATATATTATGTTAAATCTGTACCAATCTCATACATCATCCACAAGATGTCTGGTGTGATGAAAATCCACATAGACCCATAAATTAACTTAAATAAGCTTTGATTCAGGCGATGAAACTGTTTCAAATTAAGCAGCCGTCAGTGTGTATTACAACTTGCGTCGTTTTTATTACCCCCATCAATTCTGTGTGACCAAAGATAGATGGAAAAAGATTGTTGCCCTAATTAGGGGTATATCAATACAAGAAGCCTTTGAAAAAGTAAGTAATGAGTTCAAAAACAAAATTACTATCTGAACGAATCCTCAATTACAACAAACAGAACAAGGAACAAAAACAATCTTAGTATAGTTTAAGAAAAGCTATAATGTATCAATGACAACGATTTTCTGGGGAAGTTAATGTCATTTTATTTGTACTGTCCCTTGTAGATACTTTCCATGGGTTAAAATTCAGACGCGTGTGTTTTAGAGGTGTACAGAGAAGATTACACATGTAAAAGCAATGTAAAAAACATGTGTCGGAATTTGTGATTTAGAATTGTTTACATTTGACATCATAAAACAATTAAAAAAACATTCAGCAGCCCTGTCCAAGTAGACATTGTAAGACGTAGCATGCAAACTGGAGTTAAAAGGAGGGGAGGATCTCTTACCCTAACAGGATATCATCATCATCTCTCTTCTCTTCGCAGTAAATCCCTATATTTGAATCCTATCTCAATCACCACTTGCTGTGTGTATTTAGTACCCTGCAGCGGCCGTTATTCGACACAAATCTTGAAAGAATATTGAGATTTGTTCTGTTATCCTCACTAGTTGCAGAGCACGACTATAATGACCCATCGGATTAACAGAGCCAGCTGTATGAGTCACCGCGGTCCTGCCTTTCTGTAATAGACGCGCAAGAAAGAGATCGGTCTTAGAATGACGGATTCAGCTATAACGTTGACTTGAGACTTCCATGAAAGGACGGATACGGGCACCCAATAACGGGCCTGTTGATCTCGGGAAAGTAGGGGGTACCCAGCTGGAAATACAATGCGATTCAGCTCCAGAGAACCCCTGTGCTACGTTACTGTAACGTTTCAAATAAAGTAAAAACCCCGCGATTCGCCCGTTGAGAGGCGCCATTAGAGGGACTGATTCAGACTATTACTGTGCATCTTATTACAGAAACTGCATGGTCCTCGGTGTCGTCACCGTAGGCCCTCTGCGGTAATTCCTGTATTTAAAAAAATAAACATGTGGCTACATTTCAACATTAGCCATGCAGCATAAATAAAGATAAAACCGTTCTACTACCACTGCCAAGGTGAAGGGCGTCCTCGTCGCTTTGCTGCAGGTCCATGCCTACGTTATAATCGCATAGTAATTAAGGGGTTAACCACCCTGCCACGCTACCCACCGGGAGGCCTAACATTCAACCCGGACCCACTATTATACCCACCCGGTACCCATAGATGGTTATAGTAGTAACATCATTACCCATATAATATGGGCATGCTAAAGCTTACTGTTACTATAGCAGTCAATGGGTCACTACTACAAAGCCTCTCCTCTGACTGACTTATCCAAAAATAACACAATAATAAAACCTACAGTATACACAAGCACTAAAACCCCTAAACTGTAAAAATTAAAAGAATAAACTATTCAATCAATAATATAAATTAAAGTCACTAGCCAACCAATTCAATTAGCAACCAATATTATTAACGAAAATAAAACCACTAGGCAAATAAATTAAATAAATCACACACCAAAGACAACAATTTTTAAAGAATCACACCAACTAAACCAACACAATACATTTCCATATATAAAAGTAGTAGCCAAAATTCATAATTAATACATCCACTAGGAACACATAAATTTCAAAACATAGCCCACACATTACAGTACATCAATAAATAAAAACGCCCAACAATCTGTAAAAAACAAGACAATTCAAAACATAGCCACCACAACAGAATACTGTGAAAGCAGAACCAAACACATCGAATTAATTAATACCTACAAAGCAAAACTAAATTGTAAACCATTAGCCAACAAATTACATCATTAAATAAATAGCTAAATAATCGTTTAGAAAAATATAAATCAAAACAAGCCATCACAATTAATTAAACACAATTTAATCAAAACAATTAATATACATAGAATAGATAAGTCAATAGAAGAAATGCATTGCCAAAAATGCATTGGCTATTACTATATCATATGCTACCGTAAACAGGCACAGATTTAATAATTAGCAGTCAATGGCATTGAACAGTCTCGTGGTTACAGATCGGGATAATAAATGCATCGGAGATACCGGGCACCCAATAATGGGGAGTGTAATCTGGGAAAGAGGGGGTCCCGGAATGAAATCCCAATGCGGTTCAGTACGAGACCCTGCTACCTTACTGTCATTTTTAAATTAAATAAATCCAGCGAGAGTCTGTGAGAGGCGTCACAGTTAGAGTGACCGATTCAGCATCTACCTGGGCGTCTTCTATACGAAAGGCAGGACCCCGGTATGAACTCACACTGCTGTGTTAATCCGATGGGGGCCTCTTTTATGTCGGTCCCGGCAAAAAACTAGTGAATAATCTCAACCTACACGCGGCAACAATGCAAAATTTTACCAAGGGTAAAATGTTCGGGGAAAACAGCTGAGCCTGCCATTTTGTATAGCAACACTGTAACCCTTATAGGAAATCCCTATTTTGAATCCTGTCTCATCACCCATTGCTGTGTGTATTTTAGTATATGCAACGGTAACCAATACCTAGGGCCCATATAACCCACAGGGGACATCGCAGCCTAGCGGTCGTCAGCCCCATGTCCAATAGCCCATTTGTAAGTAGTGCCAAACAACTCTAGAGTTTAAAATGAAGTTCAAAAATGATAACAAGTGGACAAACACTTAATGGCCCTGAATCCTGAATTTGATCTATGCTGGACAAAAGGAGGAATATCCCATCCTAGAACTGCACATCTCTGCACGTTACTATTGCTGTGATGCCGCTTTACTATTTATATGTGCTATGGCCCTCCCTGTAAGGGAATCCACTACTGGCTTTGACTCGTAGCATTGACAGGACCTATGCAGTTGGCAAGTTCCTATGGCAATCTATTGGCACATGGATGCTTATCCATTGCAGCTTCTGCCCGTTGCCTTCAGCATTGGAGTGAATACTCACACACCCTAATCTGTGACTTGGATCTACGCCCTTATATCGCTGGGGCGTTGGCACTGAAATAGTGCCGAGCATAATCATACTGGGACGTTACGGTCTTCTGACACCAAAACCGCCCCAGGCCTCATCATAGCGTTCTTACCTTCCAAGTTCCTGAGAACCAGAGGGCCTGTTCCTGTCTCTGTGCTGGAAGCGGTGTTGCCCCAGCACGGTACCTGCTGATTCACTCCTAGCAGGGCTACCCCTAGTTTCCTGTGGTCTGCTGCGTATCTCTATGCAGGGCTGCCTTGGACTTATGCGTTGAATGCGTGGTTTCCACCGACGAAGAAAAAGGGAATACAAAATCAGAGGAAGGTTCACCTGTTCCTCCAGCAATGTCATGTACCTCATCATGTGCATGAAATGCCCAGGGGGCTGCTACTACATAGGTGAGACAGGGCAGGGGCTAAACAAGAGAATGAACCTGCATCGCCACAGCATCACACGCGGAACAAGAGACAGTCCTGTCGGCGAACATTTCTCTGACTCTGGCCATAAGATGAACGATCTGAGGGTTGCCATACTCAAAGGTAATCTTAAAACACCGAAAGACAGACGGTTGCATGAATACAAATTTATGCAACTGTTCGGAGGGCATTCGAGAGGTGTGGGGCCATAAATGTGAAAGTATTTAGAGGGGGAGAGGCTTAGATACAGAAGGGTAGATAGAGACATATCTTAGAGCAGATGAAGCTGTAAGTAAGGTGCCATCGTGCAAAAAAAAGTACTAAGAAAGCAACAGTTCTTCTAAGTTTCTTTTAGAATCCAGGATGGTTGATAGAATATAATGAGATAAGACACGACGGCTTTGAATATACACACATATTATCATTTTAGCAAATGCCGAAAAAAAGGGAAAGATAATCATTTTTCCCTTTCGAGCTATGTGTGGTATAAGTGTGTATATATATATATATAGATAATACAAAAAATAAATAGAGGATACCAGTCTGTGGCTAACGAAATGCTTTTAATTTGTGAAGCTTTTCGAGAACACTGATTCTTCATTCCGGCGAGTTTTACAATGAATGAAGAAAGCGAAAGGGAATACTTAAAAATCCAGTGTCTCGTTGGAATGTTATCTGTGTGTCCTTCCCCCGGGGTGGATGAGATTTATGGCAGACGTGTAAATGTTCCTGAAAAAAAAGTGATTGTAAGAGGGGTGTGTGTATCTTGTGTGAATATAAGTGAATGGAGAGCCCACAGTGTATACAGTGCTTAATTGAAAGCTTCAGACACGCGCCAAAACACCATCCTGGACAAAGTAGGAAAAAACATTATTCTGACACTGATGGAGAGGAGGAGCCATAAGAATGCGCTAAGGCCAACCCACAACATAAACCAATCAACCTGCGGACAAGGGAGAGGAGCAGTGGTCATAATGAAACACCCAGACTACCTGCGGGAAGCACACGGCAACTTCATGATTCAAAGTATATAGGAAGGTAGAAAATGAGTTCAAAATAGTGCGCAAACGACTAAGGGGTAAACAGTCTTGACAAAGTCAAACAATGGTTTTCTTGATTCTCAAGAACGAATCACGAAGCAAAGTCACAAAGGTGAGTATTAAGGTAATAGGTGGGCGTAATGGCATTAGACATATAATCTGAATATCCTGAAGTGCTGTGAGTGAGAATGATTGGCTCTACCACATCACCCAAAAGGCAGTGTCAAACGATGCAATCACCTTTGGTGTACCTCCCAATATGATAAAATGGTTAAACTCACATAAGAAATGCACGTGTTCTTACTGATGGCGTGCCTCTGTAGTAGGACAGTACTGTGATTCATGGAGAATGCAAACGGAAGCGGTGAGGCAGCGCACAGCCGAGCCATTGCAATAAGGATAGTAGCAGGATTCACAGCAGCAGTGGTAAAAAAACTTTTTATTGAAAACCACTGGTGCAGACAGGAATGGGAGGTTAGCTCTTACGCGTTTCACGCCCTGTGCTGGCGCTTCGTCAGAGAGTGGACTGTAAAAAACGAATGCCATGGCCCCTCCCCCAACAGGAACTACTAGCAACCATGGATCTGTAGCGTCACTTTATACAACACCATCCCCCACGAGGATGGGATTTCAGCTGCGATACTTCTGGGAGGGCAGGAGAATACCTTTCCGCACTCCAAACACCTGAGAGAAAGTGACTAAATGCAATGAATTTATTATGACCCACTAACTACTTCACATGTGGAAAGTGACACACATACCGCCAGGACAACCGGGACCGCTATGGGTACTCGGATGGCGCGCACAGTATGCCAATTGTTTGACGCAAAACTGGAAAGTGACTTCTTTCCACCTGTCATTGAAACCCCTTACATACCTTCGCTACATCGATGGACAGTCCTCCTGATTTGGACCTATGGCGAAAACGGAGCTCCTTACAGTTCTATGACAACTTCAATACGTTCCACCCGACCATCACCTCAAATCACCCATGCCCCGGATGAAGTACATTTCATAGACACCACCATTACTATTAAAGAAACAACCAACTAAAGACTTCTGTTATACCGCAAACCTACAGACGAGCAGCTATTTGAGGACAACAGCTTCCACCACGACACACACCAAACATGCAACCATCTACAGTCAAGCATACGCTACAACCGTATTTATCCGAACAGCAGACAGAGACCAGGGGATTAATAAAGTCCTGAAGAACAGATTTATATAAACGTGGATATAAACACAGAATTGTTCGACCAGCAAATTAACCAAACCACCAGAATACCAAAGAAGTGATTCATGGAATACACAACAGAAGGAGACAAGCGATCAGGTCCTTTGGTGGTCACTATAAACATACTAGGAGCGCCTACGCAAGAAGATCGCCAGGGAAACTACAATGCATCTCCAGGAAGATACAAGACTGCAACAGTCTTGCACTTTGATAGACACCCTCTATATCATTACAGACAACCTCATTATCTCAAGAATTTATGGTGAGGAGTAAAGGTATCAAGCAGTACAATTGAATGACGGTGGACAAAACCATGCCAGGACCAAGATGCAAAAACACTGGCGCAACTGCTCTCACCACAGCGGACACAATACATAATGAACACACAGGAATCGGGAATGAAAAATCAGAGGAAGGTTACCTGTCCTCCAGCAATGTTGTCATGATACTCATCGTGCATGAAATGCCCAGGGGGACTGCCTACTACATAGGTGGACGCGGGGCAGGGCGCTAACAAGAGAATGACCTAGCATCGCCAACAGCATCACACGCGGAACAAGAGACAGTCTCGTCGGCGAACTTTTCTCTGACTCTGGGCCCTAAGATGAAACGATTGGGGTTGCCATACTCAAAGGTAATCTTAAAAAACCGAAAGAGAGACGGGTTGAATGAATACAAATTATGCAACTGTTGGATAACGGGCTGCGCCTAAACAGATAGATCGAAATTTATAAGTCAGTACTGACACAAGTGAACTCTCTTCCCGATGACGCTAAAGGACAAGGTCTGTACATACTGTGCTATATGTATGCACACACAGCTGTCTCTACAACAACAATACTCCTTGTTTTTTCCATCCCTATACCACCAATAGGGACCACATAGTATCACACACACTTTAGTTATGCCACTATCCCCACCACATTCCACACCTACCCAACACCATTTTTTTAAACTCCCACTCCACACACCCCTTTGAAACAGCACGTATACACTGTGGGTCTCTCCACATTATATTCACACAAGATACACACACACACTCTTAATCACTTCTTTCAGGAAACTATTTAACACCTCTAGCTATAAATCTCATCACAACGGGGGAAGGACAAGCACAGAGATACATTCCAGAGACCATGTTTTTAAGTATTCCCTTTGCTTGCTTCATTATTGTAACACGCTGGAAGAAAAGAGATCAGGTATCTGAAAGCTCGCCACAAATAAAGCATTTGTTAGCCACACGAAAAACAGTAATCATATTACACACACAGTGCTCTGAAAAGAATATATCCTTCCCTTTTGTCGTTTGCCTGAAAATGATTAAATATGGTGATCGAGCGGGCGCGTGCCAATGGGGAAAGATATATAGCGAGAAGATGATAATATAGATGATGATAGTAACAACACACACACACACACCACACACAACACACACACACACACACACACAACACAACACACCACACACACACCACACACACACTCACACATATAGATTATATACTTGTTACACATCATTGCAAGGGGTGGACCTAGAAAAAGAAAATTATGGTAATCATAATGTAACAACACACAACTATGCTTTTGTGTGTTTTAGCTCCTATTTGTAACCCCACAATGTAGGAAACATTGATCAACACACGGGTTTAAATAATCGTGTCTGTTGCATATTGCCTTTGGAACACTAAGGGGATGAATTCAGTGTCTCAACAAGGCACTTGCCAATGTCCTAATCCTTTTAAGTGATTGTGAGGAGTACTTATAACTAATGGAAGTCAAATTAATACATGACACACTTTACCCAATAAAACAGAGCGGACTATTCTTACAAACTGTGAATCTGATGAGAAAACGCCTCACATTTATAGAGTATTCTGTGAAATGAATGACATAGTGCGAAACAATAATGAGCACCTAACTTAATGCTTTGGAGATCTCATGTATTTTTTTTTTTTTTCAACTTTCTGTTTATTATTTTTCAGGTAGTAATATGTACAATCCACATTGATTAATAATGTCCTGGTGGACAGAACTCTATCATCGACATTACCACATATTTAACAGCAAGGAAAGGGAAGACAACAGGACATTAGACAGGTTAGAGGGATAAAGGGAGTGAGGGGGGGGGGGGGGTTTGGAAGGCGTTACATCTCTTCCTGAATCCCTCTGTCAACGGTCACCACCAACTCCGGTGCTGTGATCTCCCACTTTGGGGTTTTGAAGCGTAGCTTAACCTAGCACACCTATAGGGGGGGGGGGGGGCGGGGGCTACCATCAGTCCTCTGGTCGCTCTGTCCCTTTTCTGGGCACCAAGGTCATAATTCTCATTTTTGTTGCCTATTAAAGCCAGTTATGGTGGTCATTGCATTGTTTCTTACAGCCCTGGGATATCCGTCTGGTAGCCAAGGACAGCCATATCACGTGTTGAAAAATTTGAGCCATGTTTCGGTAAAACCAACTCGTTAACTTTGTCTCATCTGGCATACAAACCAATTTTTCATGATTTCTAATTTGTCTAATTGATGGTAACTGCTTATCTTGTTGTTTGTTGTTCCATTGATGCTGCTGCGGCTCGCCACCGCATAGCTGTTTGACAAACATAATGTGCTATTCATTTGTTCGCCTGTTTCTCGAGACTGTCGTTGGGGTGTTGCTTAGGGAGGACAGCCACGGGTCTAGACTGAATTTGTAGGCCCAATATCCTCTGCAGCCAATCCGGATTATGTGCCAAAACTGGCATAAGCATGGGCAGGACCATTCAGCATGGCTACCAGATTACCTGTTTCCCGCACTGCCTTGGGCTTTAGTTTCAGAGTTAGGGAGCGCCTTTGATAAATTTAGCTAATCTGACCGGTGTCGGTGGTGATCTTTAGATACCTCACCTCAAAATATCCTTTATTATGAGTTCTCTTCAATGTCGTGCAGATACAGAGCGATTGGCTAGCAGCTTTGAATATTTCAGTCCAGTCTTCTGTTTTCTTTTTGAAAGTGTTCATGTATTTTGGTACCGACTCGACACATTTGACGTTCATGAATCTTGGGTCTGATTGTGTCGCGCATGCTGTTTCTTTTTCTTTTTCTTTAGTAACCGACCACATTTTGTATAGAGTGTGAGATCGTCCCCGCGTGTCGGTGGCCCCGCACGTACGCGAGCCTTTCAAATTCACTTTAATAGGTTGGTATCACTGGTGTTGTATTTGTTAACAATGACCGGACGGCGATCTAATAATATTCTATGTAGTGCATGCCTGTTTCTGACTTCAATTGTCGAGTTGATTTAATAGGTTTCCTGCCCTCCAGGTCTTTTAATTTTCTTATGGACCCCTAATTGTAGACTAGAGCGGAATAATTACTTTTTCTTCCCCCTCTAGTTGCAGGAGCCAAATCCGGTTTTGGGTGCTTTACTATACAGAGGAGGTTGGCCAATGTGTGTTTGAGGTCAATGAGTCAACTATATTTGGACACCTCCAGACCGCTATATGAGTTTGAGCAATGATGTCAAGGCTTATTTTTATATTATTTTTTATATATCTTTTATTCTTTTTTTCGGGTACCAGATTAGATCCCTGAGCTCCAGTGGGGCGCACAACTCCCTCTCCAGTGACACCCACCTTCGCAGCTCTGGGTCTCCATGCCGTTGCGTAATTTGGCACAACTGCGCCGCATTATAATAGGACAACAAGCATGGCACTGCCAGTCCTCCCGCTTCCTTAGATTTCTGCATAATTGCAGCCTTTATCCATGTTTTTTTGCCTTTCCATATAAATGTTGTTATCGAATTTTATAAATCTTTAATCTCGGCTCTTACCACGGGTATCGGGAGAGTTTGAAACAAGTACAGTATCTGGGGGAGAATGTTCATCTTAACACTGTAAATTCTGCCTAGCCATGAAATACCATATGCTGACCCGTATCTCAATTCCTTTTTCAGAGTCCTTGCTAGACTGGGATAATTTGCTTGAAATAGGGAGGCTATCGTTTTTGTGATATTCACCCCTAGATATTTGATGGACTTGGACTGCCATTTAAACTCAAAATTGAGTTCTAATAGTTTTTGCATTTCGTCAGGGATGTTCAAGCTCATCGCCTCAGTTTTCGTCTGGTTGATCTTGAAACCTGAGATCTGGTTGAACCGCCCCAAGAGCGCAAACAGGTTGGGGAGGGAGGTGAGCGGTTTAGTAATTGTCAGGATAATGTCGTCTGCATATAACGCTAACTTGTGCTCCTGTGAATTAATTTGGACCCCCGTTATGTCTCTATTACTACGTACACTGGCGACACACTTTATTTGAGCTCGGCTAGTCCCACGAATTCGGGTATACCCGGGTGTATTGAGGTTTGTGACTGTTTTCTGCCCGAGTGCATTGAGGTATTTTCCAGACAGGGATTGAAGCATTTTATTACAGCTGGCTGCAATACTGCACAGTATATATATATATACTGCATTACAATTCATGAATTTATGCCATCTGGTAGACACGCGAAGCATTGCAGCCTATTAAATCCTAATCATTATCATTTAACAGATCAGCCGCCCGTCAGCCAGGCATGAACCCAGGCTGGGAAGGCAAACGCAACGGGGCTTGTCAGAGGTGAGGAGCGGCGCATTCCAGGTATCTGCCAGGTACATACTGGGTATTTGCTCGAATAAAGTGTGTCGGTGCAGTATGTGTGCTGCTAGTGGTTCGATGCATAAGGCAAAGAGCAAGGGCGAAAGCGGGCACCCCTGCCTCGTCCCACTTTTGATTGGAAACAACTCGGAGGGGAAGCCCTGTGGAGGACCCTCGCTGCTGGAGGTGTGTATAATGCTTTTATCACCCTTAGGATCTTTTCCCCGAATCCAAATGCCCCAAGCGTGGTCTCCAGGTATGGCCAGTGTATCCTGTCAAAGGCTTTCTCCGCGTCCAGGCTTAACACCAAGCTCCGAACCTTGCTGTCATTGACAAAGTCAATTATATCTATTACCCTTCTGGTATTATCGTCCGCTTGTCTATCTCTAATAAAGCCAACCTGGTCCGGATGGATCAGCCTAGGCAGGACAACACTTAATCGATTGGCCAGTAATTTAGAATAAATTTTAACATCCGAATTTATCAACGATATCGGCCTATAACTTTGGCAATTTGTTGGATCTTTGTCCTTTTTGTGAATCAAGGAGATTGACGCCTGGAGCATCTGATCTGAGAAGGGCTCTCCCGCCAGGACCCCGTTAAATAACCGGAGCATGTGTGGAGCTAGTATTCCTATAAAAAAAATTATAGTACAGATTAGAGAACCCGTCTGGGCCTGGAGCCTTGGAAGACTTTAAGTTTTTGACTACCACTGTCAACTCTTCCCGTGTGAAATCACCCTGTATCGCCTCCCGCTCCAACCTGCCTAACTGCGGCAGTGCAGCATCTGCTAGGAACTCCTGCAGTCTGCCCCTTGTATTTACATTATGAACCACCTTCTCCCCGTTGTACAACTGAGCGTAATATTGTTTAAACTCTTCGACTATAACTTTGGGGTTAGAGGATATCTCCCCTGACTTGGTTCTAATTGCTTGTATATTGTAATTTGGTTGTCTATTGCGGAGTCGGTTGGCTAACATTGTGTCTGGCTTGTTGGCTTTCTCATAAAATTTTCTATGTGAGGTTAAGCTCAGTCCTTACATCCTTCAACTCCTTTAGGGTATCCCCTCTACCTGATCAGCTATGTAGTGCAGAGAGCTCATGTAACCTCCGATATAATTGTACCAATTTGGCATCCCTCTGTTTTTTCCTTTTCGCTGCTATGCTTATCAGCACCCCCCTCATCGTGGCTTTGTGAGCCTCCCACAGTTTTGTGTGGGACTCCACACTGCCTAGGTTAGTCTGGAAAAATTGCCTAATCTCCTCCTTGACCACTTTCTCTAGTTCTGGTATCTTAATCAGTGATTCATTAAGTTTCCAGTTTGCTCCCGGGCTAGTAGGCCTAATTTGTGTGCATCTCAGCTCTATTGATGCATGATCCGACCACGTAATGTCGTGTATTTTGGAGTCGGATATCTGTGGGACCATTCTACTGGACACAAAAAAGTGGTCGATCCTGCTGTAGCTGTCATGGAGGTGTGAGTAAAAAGAATAGCTCCGCTCGCCGGGGTGCTGTTCCCTCCAGATGTCAATCAGGCTCCCTCGCCTGACGCCCTCCAGCGATGGCCCATTTCCTGCCTGTCTGGATTTTTGCTGCTGTGGTGATCTATCTAACCGGGGGTCTATCGTTATGTTAAAATCCCCTGCCAGGATTATATTCCCCTCTGCCCATCTTTGCAATGTCTGGAAAAACTCATCAAAGAACTGCGGCTCGTTCTCGCAGGGCGCGTATACACAGGCTAACGTTACTCTACACTGCTGTAGGAGTCCTACCAAGATAAGATATCTCCCCTTGCTGTCCCGTTTTACTCTCTCCATCTGGAAAGGGAATTTGTTATTGAATACTATAGCTACTCCTTTCTTTTTTTCTTTGGCGGAGGCAAGGAAAAACTGCTTATAACTTTTGTCTAAGAATCTGGGGCTGCTGTGCGTGCTAAAGTGTGTCTCCTGGAGGAAAACCACATCGGCGCCCCTCCGTCTGAATTCAGAGAAGGCAACTTTACGCTTCTTTGGGCTGTTAAACCCTTTAACATTTTGGGAGATAAGTGTTACTGCCATACTTGTGTGTTATGTGGGTAGCTGTACAAGAAGTGGAGCAGGTGCTTACCCGAGGGGTGTAGCTCTCGCTGGTGATGCTGTCCTTGTTGGTGACGTACACTAGGATTCACTCCTTCTCTGAGGGGGTCTGATACATGGAGGGAAGGAAACACGAGGGAAAAGCAAGGGAAACAACAAACATATATACACACAAACAGAACCTCGGTGGGCACTAAGGACCCCAGGGTTAATGCCCGGAAGTAACTCTGCCCCACTGAACTCTCCTCCCTCCCAGTCCAGACCCATGGTCTCTCCTGCTGACCATGAATTTCCGGGACTTTTACAGGGGTGCGGGTTGAACCCACATCCCCGTCACGGAAGCGCATGCCTGCGGGCAGGATCGGTGGTAGTCGCCTGACCACCCGCCGGCAGCTACTGTCATTTTTCGAGCTAACTTCCCTAAAACTCTAGGGTATCTAACTTAATATGAACCTTGGTATGCCCAAACTATTCTCCCTATGGTGTAAATCTAAATCCTGAAGCTAACTACAGTAAACTCCCTCCTGCTCTGGCAACTGCTTTGGAGCCTGTGGTGCACCCCCTAGCGCATTCTATCTCCCTCTCCCCCCCCCTCTTTTCGGTGTCCCCCCGTGACCTCACCTATCCCGGCCCCCCCTCTTTCCTTTTCCTTCTAGCAGGGGGCTCCTCTCCCCCTCTGATGAGCTCAAGGCCCCCTCTCTTGATTCCCTCTCTGCCCTCTCGCTCTCTGTCCTACCCTTTCTTGAACCGCTCCCCTCTCTCCTCTCCCGGGGGCTGCGCTTGGCTGCATAAATCTCCCCTCTCCTCCCCTTCACCTCTTCTTCCCGCCGGTGCTCTTTAATCTTTATCTTCCCTCCCCGGCAGCGGATTTCGCGTACCCCTGTCGGGGAGTGCCGGGTCACTTCCGGCGCCGCACATCCGGTAGACCGTCATCTCCTCGCCTGAGTCATCCGGGTCTCTACTGCTCCGCGAGATCTCGTCTGCTGACGTCAGCGGTGTCCCTTCAGTCGGAAGCTGGACGTGGGCCGAGACGTATGCAGCTGAGGAAGGGCTCCCTCTGCTCACCATTCGGTCCCGCCGAAACTGCTGCTGCCATGGATTCTGCCGTGCTTTCCCTTCTTCCTCAGGTGAGTAACGCGTCGCCATTTTGGGGGATTTTTGTTACAGCTTTCGGCGCTTGATGCAGGGGGCCCATTCTACTCCAGCTGACCCCGCAGATCCACGGAGGGAGCTAGGGCAGGATAGCCATCGTCACACCACATGGCAGGCAATGTCACCAACTTTTAGAGCAACTTTAAAACCAAAACTTTAGGCAGCATTTCAACGCAGCTGTCTCTTTAAGGGTCACTGTGTGCCCTCTCCAGCTCTCTCCTTTCGCCTCTCAGCCGACGTGGGCACAGTCTCCCAGTCTGCTGGACGTGGAGGACGTGCCTCTGGGCTCCCCGGGTTGCTAGCTATAGCAGCTATTCCCAATTTTTTTTAGAAAAGCTGTTCCCTCTGATAGGTGTTTTAGGGCATGGGGGCGGCCATTCTTCACCACCACGAGGGCAAACGGGAAGGCCCATCTATATCTAACGTCCTTGTCCCGCAACACTCTCATGATAGGCTGCAAAGCCCTCCGTCTCGCCAGGGTTATAGGGGATATGTCCTGGAATACTGCCATGGTTATTCCTTCATAAGTCACTGTTGGAGTTGCACGTGTGATTTTGCAGATCTCCTCCTTGGTCTTGTAGTGGTGTAAACGGAGGATCACATCTCTTGGTGGGTTATTAGGCATTGGGCGCGACCTCAGGGCGCGATGGCAGTGATCCATTAGCAATTCAGCCTTTGACTTGCCTGGCATAATGGTGTTCATCCACCGGCTTATCAGGACTGCAGGATCCAGAATCTCTTCAGGGATCCCCCTTATGCGTAAGTTATTTCGCCGGTACCTATTTTCGCCGTCCTCCTGCCGGTCTTCTAATTCTGCCACTCTAGCTTCTAGTTCCCCCATCCTCTTATTGGTTTCTAGATGGCACCTTGAGCTTTCCTCCATTTTTTCCTCCAGCTCGTTTGTGCGCGTGCCGATCTGTAAAATGTCTTTCCGGAGGCTCTCCACTTCTCCTCTGAAGAAAGTCTTGAGGTCCGTTAGAAGCCGGGCTATCTCTTTTTTTATTATCCCTGAGTGCTCCGCCGAGGTCCCCTCCATCTCCGGAGGGGAGTCAGAGTCGTAGACCGCCGAGTTCTCTCCCGGCCAGGCCTTTCCTGCACCCGTGAAGTAGGAGCACACGTCCGTTTTGCGCTTGTTTTTTTGCCTTGTCGTCGCCATTACCCCTTGTATGTGGTATGTTAATGATCCGCGGGGGTTCGTAACCTCAGCGCTGTGCTTGGGAATCGGAAAGTTTTATTCAAAATGTCTTTAATTAGCTTTTGGTGCCGGCGGGTAGCGGAGCCTTAAATTACACCTCCATCACCATACCTGCCGCGCAGGCGCCTCGAAGATCTGTATTTTGAGTACTTTAGCATAGTTTGTATTACTTTTTAGAACACAAAAGAAGATACTAATATTTCCAAAGTTACTTTTGTAATTTAGCCAGAAAACAAATTAGCTGTGTTGTGTACCTCATGATATTTAAACTCTGGACTTAACTCAGAAAATAAGGTATTTCTTTTGAGATGGAAGTTTAATGTAGTTGTCTGTCAGAAAATTAGTTTACAGTGTCCAGCACATAAAAACACTCTCTCTCTATGTGTATGTGTATGTATATGTATATATACACAAGTGTCAGCTGGCACTCCACTGGTAAATCCATACAGGTAAGTGTTTGTTCTATAAATGATTGATAAACATACGGTACCGTTTTTAAGCGAAATCAGGGACAGCACTCAGGTAAGTCAGGTGAAAGAGTTTTTTATTGGATTGGTTTCCAGTGTCATTTTGTTTCAATACAAAACTCTTTCACCTGACTTACCTGGCAATATGGAAGAAAATAGCTTACTTTCACAAATCATGGGGAATATTAGTGTACAGACTTGTTATATCAAGTGTGACTAAAATGGTTCTCTCATCAATACCTGCTAGAATATTAATGGAATTAATAGTGTCTGTGGTGTCTTTGATGTAACTGTTCATGCTAGTGACCATTGGCTATAGATACAAATCTACCAGTTTGCACAAAGGTTGGCACAATGACTCATAAGCCAATATGATTGGTCTTCCTGGTGGTGGATTTAATCCCTTATACACCTAAGGTAAGGTATACAAAATAGGGGTAACCACATATTGTTGAATAAAGAAAAATGTTTGGTTTCTTCAGAGATCCATCCATTACTCTATCCGAAGTCATTGATACCATCAATCTCAGTCTTGTATTTGTGTATTGGATCTGAGGCTAACACTTTATGACATGAGTGGTCATTCAGTAGTCCTAAGACCTCACAGCTATACAGTACCTCATAATTAAGAACACTGTTTTTGATCAATGTTTTGAAGGTTTCTTTTTCTTTATGTGTGATGTTCTGGTAATTAGCCTCATGCTTTTTTTTTTTGCAACAGGTTTAGTTTCCTTTGCAAGTAGGTTCAGAAAAGTGGTTCTATTGGCATTGTTACACATCAGGTCAAATATACAGACGTTTTAAAAAGGTATTTTGTTAGACTCCACCTCTTTGGTGCAAGTGCAAGTTTGACAAAAGGCCCAGCAAGGTCTGAAACGTCACCCAGTTTTATTTTATTTTTCTGTAGTAATTAGATTGATTGAATAAACCTGACTGATGATTGAAGATGATATAAGTAAATATATATAAAAAATAAGGTATTTGTAGATTAAAGATATCTAAAAAAAAATAAACTTAAGAACCAATCGAAAACATAAATTATTCTTGCTATTTTAAAACAATTTACTAAAACAGCACTTATGGCCAACCTATTGTATGAAATGGTCATAGCTGCTACTGTAATTACATCCAAAATGTGCTATCTGGATTAAAAAAGGGTGTAAAATATTATGAAAACAGCAATCTTAAAAGTTGGGCATAAATCAGCAATACAGATCACTTGATTATTTATTATTTGCTGTTATACAGTAATCCAAACTTTAATTAAAAAAAGAGGAGACTAAACTGGTCACTGTTAATAGAATGCTGCAAATGGGAGCCAATCACTAGTGCATTACTCCTCAATAAGAAACCCGATAATGCGCTTTTTTGTAAAAAAAAAGAACAAAAAACATATTCTTTGAAGCCAGGTGAGGAAATTTAATTCACCAGTACACAAGAGCTATAGATGCAAAAGATCTGTTAGTGGTATTGTTAATATACCCTAAGATAGTATATGTATTTGGTCTATACCCATTGACTTGTGCAATGGTACTGCATTTACTATATCAGCTGCAAAATACTGGTTCTTTTCTGAGTAGACGTCCAAGGCCATAAACGTCTGCATTAACAAAAGAAACCTAAAGAATCTGATTTTTTAAAATACATTTTTACAGAGGCTGAATTAGTTATAGATTAGTAATTTGCAGGCCGCATGTAGCCCATGGGACTCATTCAGCGTATATGTGGATATACTTCAACAGACTGAAGGAAGATAGATTAAATTCAGGGTATTATAATTATACATACGCTGGACCATCAGGCATAAAGCACTAATATTGATGATTGAATAAGGGGAGCGCAGGATCGTGAAAAAGATAAAATATGCATATAGTGAAATATTGCAATAACCAAAAGGTCTTGAAGAATAATAATAATTGTGTAAGTGGTCAATGCCACTACTCACATGGCCCAGAAAAAGTGTAGACACATAAAGCTTTCTTTAAAAGAATGATCCTCGTCTATCACAGTCACTGGATGTCTTGGAACTGGCGTTTTACAAGGGGAGCATCTACCCAAAAGTAGGACCAGAACAGAGATCCCTTCTTGGGATGTGGTGCCTTCCCTCGTATGGATTTCAGTACACAGAGAATATATGTGTAAAAACCGATATATTTGCATAATGTACAGCACTCTGTACTTGCATAAAAAACATCATCAGCGGCCTGAATCGGAGCACAGAAGCAGCATGGACAGCATGTCGCCTGGTTTCCTCAGCTCATGGGATTCTTCCTTTCAGTGTTCTTTGCTTGATGCCGATTGGTCCTGGGACTCTGTCAACGTCCTCCCGTCAAGATCACGGTTTCCTGACGAAGCAACACGATTGCGAAACGCGCTGAACAAATACTGCAAGCTTTTGGAGCCATCACAGCCGCCGTAGGACGTTGATGGACACCCTGTCCATGCTGCTGCTGTGCTCTGATTCAGGCCGCTGATGTTTTATATTTAAGTACAGAGTGCTGTAAATTACTTTTATGCAAATATATCATTTTTTACACATATATTCTCTCTGTATACTAAAATCCATACGAGGGGATCCCAAGAAGAGATTTCTGTTCTGGTCCTACTTTTGGGTAGATGCACCCCCTGTAAAACGCCAGTTCCAAGACATCTAGTGACTGTGATAGACGAGGATCATTCTTTTAAAGAAACCTTTGTGTGTCTACACTTTATCTGGGCCATGTGAGTAGTGGCATTGACCACTTACACAATTATTATTACTCTTCAAGAACTTTTGGTTATTGCAATATTGCATTACATGCATATTTTATCTTTTTCATGATCCTGTGCTCCCCTTATCCAACCATCAACATTTCCTAAGGATCGAAGGAGGATCCTCATCGGTCGAGCAGCGTATCATTTATATATTAATTATTTATTTCGCTGATTCAAATAACGCTATATTTATTTTATCATTCACTATCTATCACCATTATTCATTATAATATTTGATATTTATCACAAGAGTGTGCCTCTGTTCTTCTTCTTTATAAAGCAATAATAAATAGACTTTGACATTAATGTATCCTCTGAAAAAAGGGATAATATATAATCAAGGAGTAACCAAATAACCCACAAGGAATTTACAACAAAAATTTACCAAAAATGCTCCAATAAAAACAGATTTTGCCAAACTCTATTGACTTTAGATCAAACCAAAGAACAAAAAAGTAATTTTTCTGTAATTTCTCTTTTGAGCATGACTTCATAGTATAACTGATATTTTTCAAATTATAGCAATCTTCCGACAATAGCGACAATAATTAAAAAATAGTGTTTTTTTATATAAGGCAAATTATATGTAAATGAGGCATTACAATAACAGCGCTTAGCAACAAAAGTGCATTACGGTTAATGCTGGGACGTAACGTTGAGGTTAGTTAAGTCATAAATAAACTTGCCATTTCTCATATTCAGACCACTGAAATAAGGCACATGGTCTGGGTGGGTGTAACACCACAGAAATGTATAGAAAGTACAAGCGTCCCCTAAAGAAAACTTTTTTTTCTTCAAATTTCCCGTTGAATATTTAAAATGTCACCACCGTTGGGGATTAGGATACCCTGAGGATACTTTTGACTCAGGATCCCGGTTTTAACTGGAGAGTACTCTCCTTGACTGACTTCTGATGTAGCATTCTGGAACAGTGCCAGCTGGAGTCTTAAGGCTGCGGTCCCGGTCACTGCTACAGCACACGCCTCGGCATGCGCTGTGCGTATAAGCACCGCCCCTCAATGGGGCTGGGCCCAGTACTCACCTTCCCACTGAAGGTACCCAATGAGGGCGAACCAGCCGCAGGACGTGATGGCCACGCCCCGCAAATCCCCGACCACGCCCCTTCCCGTCGCAAGCTCCCTCTCTCCTTAAAGCTGCAGTTCAGTCAATATCCTGCATGTGTGTTTTTTTTTAATAAATCAGTTCTGTAGTAAGAAAAAATACTTTTAGCATTTTCTGTTTTTAAAAAAACAACTTTTAAAGACCAATTTTCTTGTATTCTATTTTAACAGCCATTTGCTAAGGCACTGCCCCTTCATGTCCTGTCACAAGCCCTGGCACACCCCTTTGTCAGCCCTGCCCTCCCTCTAGCACATGTCAGTGCAGAATTGCTCATGAATATTCATGAGCTTCCACTGACAGACAAGCAGAATATAAACAGATCCCTTCACTAATTATGTCACCAAATTTCGACCTATCAATACATGGAGAACGAATTGACCTGCAGCTATGCAGTTCTTTAGGTAATTAGAGATTGCACACATAAAACTATTGAAGTAAAAAAAAATAAAAAAAAAAAAAGACTGAACTGCAGCTTTAAGACCGCAGATCGCGATTAGCGCTGTGCACACGCCCCCCCCCCCCCCCCGGGGCGTGCGTGTCACAGTGATGACTGGGACCGCAGCCTAAGAGATTGCCAGCATAAAATGGCCACACTTTCTGCCTTGTCTGGATTTTTTGCTGCTGTGGTGATCTATCTAACCGGGGGTCCTAATCGTTATGTTAAAAAATCCCCTGCCAGAATTATATTCCCTCTGCCCATCTTTGCAATGTCTGGAAAAACTCATCAAAGAACTGCGGCTCGTTCTCGCAGGGCGCGTATACACAGGCTAAACTTACTCTACACATGCTGTAGGAGTCCTACCAAGATAAGATATGCTCCCCTTGCTGTCCCGTTTTAACTCTCTCCATCTGGAAAGGGAATTTGTTATTGATACTATGCACGCCTTATCTTTTTTTCCTTTGGCGGAGGCAAGGAAAACTGCTTATACTTTGTCTAAGAATCTGGGGTGCTGTGCGTGCAAAGTGTGTCTCCGGAGGAAAACCACATCGGCGCCCTCCGTTGAATTCAGAGAAGGCAACTTTACCGCTTCTTTGGGCTTTAAACCCTTTAACATTTTGGGGAGAGTGTTACTAGCCATAGTTTGTGTTATGTGGGTAGCTGTACAAGAAGTGGAGCAGGTGCTACCGAGGGGTGGTAGCTCTCGCTGGTGATGCTGTCCTTTGTTGGTGTGACGTACACTAGGATCACTCCTTCTCTGAGAGGGGTCCTATACATGGAGGGGAAGACACAGGGAAAAGCAAGTGGAAACAACAAACGATTATACACACAAACAGAACCTCGTGGGCATACTAGGACCCCAGGGTTAATGCCCGGAAGTAACTCTGCCCCCCTGAACTCTCCTCCCTCCCATCCATGACCCATGGTCTCCTCAAAAATTGCTGACCATGAATTTCCGGGACTTTTACGGGTGGCGGGTTGAACCCACATCCCCGTCACGGAAGCGCATGCCTGCGGGCAGGATCGGTGGTAGTCGCCTGACTCACCAGCCGCAGCTACTGTCATTTTTTCGAGCTAACTTCCCTAAAACTCTAGGGTATCTAACTAATATGAACCTTGTATGCCCAAACTATTCTCCCTATGGTGTAAATCTAAATCCTGAACTAACTACAGTAAACTCCCTCCTGCTCTGGCAACTGCTTTGGAGCCTGGTGCACCCCCATCGCATTCTATCTCCCTCTCCCCCCCCTCTATTTTCGGTGTCCCCCCGTGACCTCAACTAACTATTCCGGACCCCCCCTCTTCCTTTCCTTCTAGCAGGGGGCTCCTCTCCCCTCTGATGAGCTCAAGGCCCCCCTCTCTCTTCTTGATTCCCTCTCTGCCCTCTCGCTCTCTGTCCTACCCTTTTCTTGAACCGCTCCCCTCTCTCCGCTCCCCGGGGCTGCGCTTGGCTGCATAATCTCCCCTCTCCTCCCCTTCACCTCTCTTCCTCGGTGCTCTTTAATCTTTATCTTCCCTCCCCGGCAGCGATTTCCGTACCCCTGTCGGGGAGTGCCGGGTCACTTCCGGCGCCGCACATCCGTATAAACCGTCATCTCCTCGCCTGAGTCCATCCGGGTACTCTACGCTCTGTCTCCCGAGATCTCGTCTGCTGACGTCAGGGTGTCCCTCAGTCGAATCTGGACGTGGGCCGAGACGTATTGCAGCTGAGGAAGGGCTCCCTCTGCTCACCATTCGGGTCCCGCCGCAAACTGACTGCTCGCCATGGATTCTGCCGTGCTTTCCTTCTTCTTCCTCAGGTGAGTAACGGTCGCATTTTGGGGGGATTTTTTGTTACAAGCTTTCGGCGCTTGATGCAGGGCCCATTCTACTCCAGCTGACCCCGCAGATCCACAGAGGAGCTAGGGCAGGATAGCCATCGTCACAACCACATGGCAGGCAATGTCACCCCAACTTTTAAAGCAACTTTAAAACCAAAAACTTTAGGCAGCATTTCAACGCACCTGTCTCTTTAGGTCACTGTGTGCCCTCTCCAGCTCTCTCCTTTCGCCTCTCAGCCGACGTGGGCACAGTCTCCCAGTCTGCTGGACGTGGAGGACGTGCCTCTGGCTCCCGGGTTGCTAGCTATAGCAGCTATTCCCAATTTTTTTTAGAAAACTGTTCCCTCTGATAGGTGTTTTAGGGCATGGGGGCGGCCATTCTTCACACCACGAGGGCAAACGGAAGGCCATCTATATCTAACGTCCTTTCCCCGCAACACTCTCATGATAGGCTGCAAAGCCCTCCGTCTCGCCAGGGTTATAGGGATATGTCCTGGAATACTGCCATTGGTATTCCTTCATAAGTCACTGTTGGGAGTTGCACGTGTGATTTTGGCAGATCTCCTCCTTGTCTTTAGTGGTTGTAAACGGAGAATCATCTCTTGGTGGGGTTATTAGGCATTGGGGCGCGACCTCAGGGCGCGATGGCATGATCCATTAGCAATTCAGCCTTTGACTGCCTGGCATAATGGTGTTCATCCACCGGCTTATCAGGACTGCAGGATCCGAATCTCTTCGGGGATCCCCCTTATGCGTAAGTTATTCGCTCGGTACCTATTTTCGCCGTCCTCCCCTGCCGGTCTTCTAATTCTGCACTCTAGCTTCCTAGTTCCCCCATCTCTTATTGGTTTCTAGATGGCACCTTGAGCTTTTCCTCCATTTTTTCCTCCCAGCTCGTTTGTGCGCGTGCCGATCTGTAAATGTCTTTCCGGAGGCTCCCACTTCTCCTCTGAAGAAAGTCTTGAGGGTCCGTTAGAAGCCGGGCTATCTCTTTTTTTAATTATCCTGAGTGCTCCGCCGAGGTCCCCTCCCCATCTCCGGAGGGGAGTCAGAGTCGTAGACCGCCGAGTTCTCTCCCGGCCAGCCTTTCCTGCCCCGTGACGTAGGAGCACACGTCCGTTTTGCGCTGTTTTTTTTGCCTTGTCGTCGCCATTACCCCTTGTATGTGGTATGTTAATATCCGGCGGGGTTCGTAACTCAGCCTGTGCGTTGGAACGGAAAGTTTATTCAAAATGTCTTTAATTAGCTTTTGTGCCGGCGGGTAGCGGAGCCTTAAATTACACCTCCATCACCATACCTGCCGCGCAGGCCCCCGCCTCGAAGATCTGTATTTTTGAGTACTTTAGCTCATGTTTGTATTACTTTTTAGAACACAAAAGAAATACTATTTCCAAAGTTACTTTTGTAATTTAGCCAGAACACAAATTAGCTGTGTTGTTACCTCATGATATTTAAACTCTGGACTTAACTCAGAAAATAAGGTATTTCTTTTGAGATGGAAGTTTAAATGTAGTTGTCTGTCAGAAAATTTTACAGTGTCCAGCACATAAAAACACCTCTCTCTCTATGTGTATGTGTATGTATATGTATATATACACAAGTGTCAGCTGGCACTCCACTGGTAATCCATACAGGTAGTTGTTTGTTTTATAAATGATTGATAAACATACGGTACCGTTTTTAAAGCGAAATCAGGACCGCACTCAGGTAAGTCAGGTGAAAGAGTTTTTTTATGGATTGGTTTCCAGTGTCATTTTTGTTTCAATACAAACTCTTTCACCTGACTTACCTGGCAATATGGAAGAAAATAGCTTACTTTCACAAATCATGGGGAATATTAGTGTACAGACTTGTTATATCAAGTGTGCTAAAATGGTTCTCTCATCAATACCTGCTAGAATATTAATGGAATTAATAGTGTCTGTGGTGCTTTGATGTAACTGTTTCATGCTAGTGACCATTGGCTATAGATACCAATCTAACCAGTTTGCACAAAGGTTGGCACAATGACTCATAAGCCAATATGATTGGTCTTCCTGGTGGTGGATTTAATCCCTTATACACCTAAGGTAAGTGTATACAATAAGGGGTAACCACATATTGTTGAATAAAGAAAAATGTTGGTTTTTCTTCAGAGATCCATCCATTACTCTATCCGAAGTTCATTGATACCATCAATCTCATCTTGTATTTGTGTTTGGATATCTGAGGCTAACACTTTATGACATGAGTGGTCATTCAGTGTCCTAAACCTCACAGCTATACAGTACCTTCATAATTAAGAACCCTGTTTTTGATCAATGTTTTGAAGGTTTCTTTTTTCTTTATGTGTGATGTTCTGGTAATTAGCCTCATGCTTTTTTTTTTTGGCAACAGGTTTAGTTTCCTTTGCAAGTAGGTTCAGAAAAGTGGTTCTAATTGGCATTTGTTACACATCAGGTCAAATATACAGACGTTTTAAAAGGTATTTTGTAGACTCACTCTTTGGTGCAGTGCAAGTTGACAAAAGGCCCAGCAAGTCTGAAACGTCACCCAGTTTTATTTTATTTTTCTGTAGTAATTAGATTGATTAATAAACCTGACTGATGATTGAAGATGATATAAGTAAATATATAATAAAAATAGGTATTGTAGATAAAGATACTCTAAAAAAAATAACTTAAGAACCAATCGAAACATAAATTATTCTTGCTATTTTAAAACAATTTACTAAAACGCACTTATGGCCACCTATTGTAGAAATGGTCATAGCTGCTATTGTAATTACATCAAAATGTGCTATCTTGATTAAAAAAGGGTGTAAAATATTATGAAAACAGCAATCTTAAAAGTTGGGCATAATCACATACAGATCACTTGATTATTATTATTTTTTTGCTGTTTAAAACAGTATCCAACTTTAATTCAAAAAAGAGGAGACTAAACTGGTCACTGTTATAGAATGCTGCAAATGGGGACCAATCACTAGTGCATTACTCCTCATAAGAAACCCGATAATGCGCTTTTTTGTAAAAAAAAGAACAAAAAACATATTCTTTGAGCCAGGTGAGGAAATTTAATTCACCAGTACACAAGAGCTATAGATGCAAAAGATCTGTTAGTGGTATTGTTAATATACCCAAGATATTATGTATTTGGTCTATACCCATTGACTTGTGCAATGGTACTGCATTTACTATATCAGCTGCAAAATACTGGTTCTTTTCTGAGTAGACGTCCAAGGCCATAACGTCTGCATTAACAAAAGAAACCTAAAGAATCTGATGTTTTAAAATACATTTTACAGAGGCTGAATTAGTTATAGATTATAATTTGCAGGCCGCATGTAGCCCATGGGACCATTCAGCTTATATTTGGATATCTTCAACAGACTGAAGAGATAAGATTAAATTCAGGTATTATATTATACATACGCTGGACCATCAGGCATAAAGCACTAATTTGATGATTGAATAAGGGAGCGCAGATCGTGAAAAAGATAAAATATGCATATAGTGAAATATTGCATAAACCAAAAGGTCTTGAGAATAATAATAATTGTGTAGTGGTCAATGCCACTACTCACATGGCCCAGAAAAAGTGTAGACACATAAGCCTTTCTTTAAAAGAATGATCCTCGTCTATCACAGTCACCTGGATGTCTTGGAACTGGCGTTTTACAAGGGGAGCATCTACCCAAAGTAGGACCAGAACAGAGATCCCTTCTTGGGATGTGGTGCCTTCCCTCGTATGGATTTCAGTACACAGAGAATATATTTGTAAAAACCGATATATTGTCATTGTACACACCTGTACTTGCATAAAAAACATCATCACGGCCTGATCGGACACAGAAGCAGCATGGACAGCATGTCGCCTGGTTTCCTCAGCTCATGGGATTCTTCCTTTCAGTGTTCTTTGCTTGATGCCGATTGGTCCTGGGACTCTGTCAACGTCCTCCCGTCAAGATCAGCTGTTCCTGACGAAGCAAACACGATTGCGAAAACGCGCTGAACAATACTGCAAGCTTTTGGAGCCATCACACGCACCGCCTTAGGACGTTTATGGACACCCTTCCAGCTGCTGCTGTGCTCTGATTCAGGCCGCTGATGTTTTATATTTAAGTACAGAGTGCTGTAATTACTTTTAATGCAAATATATCATTTTTTTACACATATATTCTCTCTGTATACTAAAATCCATACGAGGGATCCCAAGAAGAGATTTCTTTTCTGGTCCTACTTTTGGGTAGATGCCACCCCTGTAAACGCCAGTTCCAAGACATCTAGTGCTGTGATAGACGAGGATCATTCTTAAGAAACCTTTTGTGTCTACACTTTATCTGGGCCTGTGAGTAGTGCATTGACCACTTACACAATTATTATTACTCTTCAAGAACTTTTGGTTTATTGCAATATTGCATTACATCATATTTTATCTTTTTTCATGATCCTGTGCTCCCCTTATCCAACCATCAACATTTCCTAAGGATCGAGGAGGATCCTCATCGGTCGAGCAGCGTATCATTATATATTAAATATTTATTTGCTGATTCAAATAACGCTATTTTATTTTATCATTCACTATCTATCACCATTATCATTAATATTTGATATTTATCACAAGAGTGTGCCTCTGTTCTTTCTTCTTTATAAAGCAATAATAATAGACTTTGCATTAAATGTATCCTCTGAAAAAAAAGGGATATATATAATCAGGAGTAACCAAATAACCCACAAGGATTTACCAACAACAAAATTTACCAAAATGCTCCAATAAAACAGATTTTGCCAAACTCTATTGACTTTAGATCAAACCAAAGAACAAAAAAAATTTTTCTGTAATTTCTTTTTTTGAGCATGACTTCATAGTATAACTGATATTTTTCAAATTATAGCAATCTTCCGACAATAGCGACAATAATTAAAAAATAGTGTTTTTTTATTAAGGCAAATTATATGTAAATGCATTACAATAACGCGCTTAGCAACAAAAGTGCATTACGGTTAATGCTGGGACTAACGTTGAGGTTAGTTAAGTCATAAATAAACTTGCCATTTCTCATTATCAGACCACTGAAATAAGGCACATGGTCTGGGTGGGTGTAACACCACAGAAATGTATAGAAATCAAGCGTCCCCTAAAAGAAAACTTTTTTTTCTTCAAATTTCCCGTTGAATATTTAAAATGTCACCACCGTTGGGATTATGATACCCTGAGGATACTTTGACTCAGGATCCCGGTTTTAACTGGAGAGTACTCTCCTTGACTGAACTTCTGATGTGCATTCTGGAACAGTGCCAGCTGGATTCTTAAGGCTGCGGTCCCGTCACTGCTACAGCACACGCCTCGGCATGCGCTGTCGTATAAGCACCGCCCCCTCAATGGGGCTGGGCCCGTACTACTCACCTTCCCACTGAAGGTACCCAATGAGGGCGAACCAGCCGCAGGACGTGATGGCCACGCCCCGCAATCCCCGACCAACGCCCCTTCCCGTCGCAAGCTCCCTCTCTCCTTAAAGCTCAGTTCAGTCAATATCCTGCATGTGTGTTTTTTTTTAATAAATCATTTCTGTAGTAAGAAAAATACTTTTTAGCATTTTTCTGTTTTTAAAAAAACAACTTTTAAAGACCAATTTTCTTGTATCTATTTAACAGCCATTTGCTAAGGCACTGCCCCTTCATGTCCTGTCACAACCCTGGCACACCCTTTGTCAGCCCTGCCCTCCCTCTAGCAACTGTCAGTGCAGAATGCTCAGAATATTCATGAGCTTCCACTGACAGACAAGCAGAATATAAACAGATCCCTTCACTAATTATGTCACCAAATTTCGACCTATCAATACATGGAGAACGAATTGACCTGCAGCTATGCAGTTCTTTAGGTAATTAGAGATTGCACACATAAAACTATTGAAGTAAAAAAAAATAAAAAAAAAAAAAGACTAACTGCAGCTTTAAGACCGCAGATCGCGATTAGCGCGGTGCACCACGCCCCCCCCGTACGACTGCACCGCCCCCCTCCCCCCCTCGTTGCGTTCTGCGTGTCACAGTGATGACTGGGACCGCAGCCTAAGAGATTGTCCTTATTCTCCATCAGTTTGTATAGATGGAGGCTTTTACTGAGGGCACTAAGGGAAGTACAACAGACATTTGATCTGTGGGAATGGGCCAGAAAGAGGTTCTCTCCCCCCCTCCAAGCATTGTCCCCCTGATTTAATTTTTGATTGTCCTCTCTCCCCCCACTTTTATTCCCTTTACCTCCATTTGTTCCTCTCTTCCTTGTTCTCCTCTCTTGAGAGTAACATATACTATATACTTTGTTCTGTCACTTTTTTCCCAGAGCTCCCTCCATGTTTATTTTTTATAACTAGGATGATTACCATTTGAATAATTATCTTGTGTGTATGCACAGTGTTTACACTTATTTATATCTATCCATCATTTGTATTACTGGATACTTTTCATCAGTAAAACATTATTTATTCTTTTTTTAAGATTTTTTTTTTGCTTTTGATTCATTATTTCTACATTGAGTACTGGAAACCTAGTTGGGTTTGTATGACCACAGAAACATATGGTTCAACTAACATAGCTTATTTTCCACTCTTTTTTAACTTTGGTTAAACATCTATTTCTGCATCTAGATCGGTGTAAGGCTAAAATGTACCTAATGTCCCATTATTGTAAGCTAACAAACATTACACTTCAATAATGAGACGTGAAGCCTATGCTAATGAGATGTATTCCGGCTGTTGATTTTGCATACATTTAGCTTTGTGGATATGAATTAACCTCAGGGAAAATAATGGCCATTATTGTTTTAGTTAGCGTCGTTATGAGCCATGATTTTACATAGTTTTGTGGAATTTGCCCTAAAAAATAAAGTAGTTTGAAAGCAGAGTAAGCAGAACAGCAGGTATGCAAAAAGATAATACGTTCAAAATGTAGCTTGGTGAAGACTCTTTCCTACAGTATTCACAGGAACAGCATCTAAGATTTCAGTTATGAAGGCTTATTTATGAGAGTACCCGGGACATCAAAAATGGCGAGCTCCTCTGGCATAGAGATGGGTTCTAACACTACAGTATACACATTCAATGCTCGTGGGTTCTGCAGTGCAATACTGTGCAATGCAATGATACTGTAGCTCTTCTGACAATGCAAAGGTATTAATAACTCAACTAACCTATTTTCTCTCATTCTTATTCTTCACAATGCCTAATCACATAGACAATAGAAAAAGTCAAACAGAACAACAGTATATTGCAAGAACAAATCATAGAAACTGGTGACTATGTATATCTACAAATGTCTAATTGAAAATACAATACAGAGCCCGACAATTTTTCTTCACAAAAACAGAGAAAGGAAGAGTGTCAGACAAGTGTTCCAAAAAAGGGAGTTTGGTGCAAGTTTAGCAGATGATATATTGTAGAATTCCAAACTGTTCAGTTACTGTTTTACAGAAGACAGCTTTGATTTAATTCCATCTCACCCATATGTGACCCATTTCTAGCATCCAAGCCATTTTGACAGACTAAATATTAGAAACTCAGAGTATATCCCTTAAGACAAAACCTTTGTTGTCAAATCTAAGAGTATCTTTTTGCACCATGCTCACAGAAACCTTTCAGAAAAAATAAATCAATAAATAGACAACTACAAGAAGACGTCTAAGTTTTAAAGAAACATAACAATAAACAGTCTGTCTGACTTACAATAATCAATTATTCAACAGGAAAAATCTCCTTTGTACTAAATGTTCAGTATTTTAGCAACAGGAGGAAGGCGGTAAACCAGATTATACAAAGCAAATTAATAAATGAAACCATAATACATCACTCCCGCATTGATTTAAAAACAATCGAAGCAATCTAAGAAATCTTGGTTATTTACCATAATGAGGTATATAAACTGCACTTAAGCTTGATGTTATTTATACCAAGCAAGAGGCAATTACTTTTTTGCCATTTGTTCCTTTATATACCAGGTGACTTTAACATGACAAGCATAAATATATTATGTTAACTCTGTATCCAATCTCATACATCATCCCACAAGCTGGTCCTGGTGAAAATCACATAACCCATAAATTAACTTTAAATAAGCTTTGATTCAGGCATGAACTGGTTTTCAAATTAAGCAGCCGTCAGTGTATTACAACTTGCTGTCGTTTTATTACCCCAATCAATTCTGTGTGACCAAAGATAGATGGAAAATAGTTGTTGCCTTAATTTAGGGGTATATCTAATACAAGCTTTGAAAAGTAATGAGTTCAAAACCAAAATTACTATGAACGACTCAATTACAACAAACAGAACAAGGAACAAAAACACATCTTAGTATAGTTTAAGAAAAGCTATAATTATCATAATGACAACGGATTTCTGGAAGTTTAATGTCATTTTAATTTGTACTGTACTTGTAGATACTTCTATGTTGTTAAACTTCAGACGGTAGAGGTGTACAAGAGAAGATTACACATGTAAAGCAATTTAAAAAACATGTTTGTCGGAATTTGTGATTTAGATATTGTTAACATATTGACATTCATAAAACAATTAAAAAAACATTCAGCAGCCCATGTCCAAGTAGCCCATTGTAAGTAGCATGCAAACTGGAGTTTAAAAGGGAGGATCTCTTACCCTAACAGATATCATCATCATCTTCTTCTCTTCTCAGGTAAATCCCATATTTGAATCCTATCTCAATCACCCCTTGCTGTGTGTATTTAAGTACACCTGCAGCGGCCGTTATTCGAACAAATCTTGAAATGAATTTTGAGATTTGTCTGTTATCCTCACTAGTTTTGCAGCGGCAGACTATAATGACCCATCGGATTAACAGAGCAGCTGTATGAGTCCTACCGCGGTCTGCCTTTCTGTAATAGACGCGCAGTAAGAGATCGGTAGAATGACTGATTCAGCCTATCACGTGACTTGAGACATTTCCATGCAAAGGAGATACCGGCACCCCATAACGGGGCCTGTATCTCGGGAAGTAGGGGGTCCCCAGACTTGAAATCAATGCGATTCAGCTCCAGAGACCCCCTGCTACGTTACTGTAACGTTTAAAATTAAATAAAACCCCCGCGATCGCCCGTGAGAGGCGCACAGTTAGAGTGACTGATTCAGCCTCTTACTGTGCATCTTATTACAGAAATGCATGGTCCTCGGGTGGTCCCCGTAGGCCTGCGGTACCATTCCTGTATTTAAAAAAATAAACATGGCCTACATTTCAACATTAGCCATGCAGCATAAATAAAGTAAATAAAACCGTTCTACTTACCCCTGCCAATGTGAAGGGCGTCCTCGTCAGCTTGCTGCAGGTCCATGTCCTCCGTTAATAATCGCTATAGTAATTAATGGGTTAACCCACCCTGCCCCGCTACCCACCTGGGAGGCCTAACCATTCACCCCGGACCCACTATACCCACCCTGTACCCATAGATTGTTATAGTAGTACATCATACCCATATAATATGGGCATGATAAGCTACTGTACTATAGCAGTCAATGGTCACTAATACAAAAGCCTGACTATCCAAAATACACAATAATAAAACCTACAGTATACAACAAGCACTTAAACCCCTAAACTGTAAAATTAAAAGCAATAAACTATCAATCAATAATATAAATAAAGTCACTAGCCAACCAATCAATTAGCCAACCAATCAATTAACGAAATAAAACCACTAGCCAATAAATTAAATAAATCACACCACTAGACAATCAATTAAAGAATTCACACCACTAACCAAACAATACATTCCATATATAAAAGTAGTAGCCAACACATCAATTAATTAATACATCCACTAGGCAACACATAAATTAAACCATTAGCCCACACATTACAGTACATCAATAAATAAAAACGCCCAACAATCTGTAAAAAAATACAAATCAAAACAAGCCATCACAACAGAATACTGTAAAAGCAGCAACCAACACATCAATTAATTAATACATACACTAGGCAACACATAAATGTAACCATTAGCCAACAAATTACATCATTAAATAAATCGCTAAATAATCTGTAGAAAAATATAAATCAAAACAAGCCATCACAATTAAACACAATTTAATCAAAACAATTAATATACATAGAATAGATAAGTCAATAGAAGAAATGCATTTGCCAAAAAATGCATTGGCTATTACTATATTCATCTGTACCTTAAACAGGCACAGATTAATACATTAGCAGTCAATGGGCATTGAAATGTCTCGTGTCACATGATCGGGATATTTCAATGCATCGGAGATACCGGCACCCAATAATGGGGATTGTATCTCGGGAAGTAGGGGGTCCCGGACTTGAAATCAATGCGGTTCAGCTCCGGAGACCCCCTGCTACATTACTGTCATTTTTAAATTAAATAAACATCCCGCGATCGTCTGTGAGAGGCGCACAGTTAGAGTGACCGATTCAGCATCTTACTGGGCGTCTATTACAGAAAGGCAGACCCCGGTAGGACTCACACTGCTGTGTTAATCCGATGGGCCTTTATGTCGGTCCCGGCAAAACTAGTGAATATATCTCAACCTACACGCGGCACAATGCAAAATTTACCAAGGTAAATGTTCGGAAAACAGCTGCTGCATTTGTATATGCAACTGTAACAATTCTAGGTAAATCCCATATTTGAATCCTGTCTCAATCACCCATTGCTGTGTGTATTTTAGTATATGCAACTGTAACAATCCTAGGCCCATATAACCACAGACATAGCAGCCCTAGCTGTCTTCAGCCCATGTCCAAGTAGCCCATTGTAAGTAGCAAACAAACTAGAGTTTAAAATGAAGTTCAAAAGGACTGAACAAGTGGACAACACTTACTGGCCCTGAATCCTGAATTTGATCTATGCTGGAAAGGAGGATATTATCCATCCTAGACTGCACATCTCTGCACGTTACTATTGCTGTGATGCCGCCTTTACTATTTATATGTGCTATGGCCTCCCTGTAAGGAATCCACTACTGGCTTTGACTATAGCCTTGCAGACCTATGCAGTTGCAAGCTTCCTCTGGCAATCTATGGCACATGTGCTGCTTCTCATTGCAGCTTCTGCCCTGTGCTTCAGCATTGGAGGAATACTCACACACCCTCCTCCTGTGATTGGATCTCCGCCCTTTATATCCTGGGCGTTGGCACTGAACCAGTGCCGAGCATAACTCCTACCTGGGACGTTACTGTCTCTGCCACAAACCGCCCCAGGCCTCTCTCCTAGCGTTCTTACCTTCCAAGTTCCTGAGAATCCAGAGGCCTGTTCCTGTCTCCTGTGCTGAAGCGTTGTTGCCAGCACTGGTACCTGCTGCATTCACTCCTAGCAGTGGCTACCCCTAGTTTCCTGTGGTCTGCTGCTATCTCTATGCAGTGGCCTGCCTTGGACTTCTGCGCTGAAGCGTTGGTTTCCCCGACGCTACCCTGCGGTGTACTTCGGCCAGCCTGCTGTCTCCCCCTGCTGAGACCGGCATCATGGGCCGAGGCCGCTCCTCGCGCAGAGGCCACTCTCACGCTCCTAAGCTGAAGCAGGGAATTCCTGTCTGCCTGTTGCCGATTCCTTGCTACGACTACGACCACCCGGATGTCTTCTATCCTGACCCTACTTCGGTCATCGATTGTCCTGTCTTCTCCTACCCCGACTTTGGCTTCAATAACGACGATGCTGCCTTCTCCAATCCTGACCCTGCGATGTACAACTACGAACTGCGCACTCCGGATCAGTCTGCGCGGACTAAGGTCGGTGATTATATAACCCCACCTCAGCCCCGCGGTCCGGTCCCGGTTTGTGGCGAGCATCGGCGTAACACTCCCTTCTTTTCAAATTATGCACTTCTTTCTACCAGTCTCATGTCTCCAACACTATTCTTATATCTCCATCTTTCCTTTATTTGCCACTTCTGAGTTCACATGAAATACTTTCTTACCTGCGCCCTCTGTCACTACACAGCTATACACCCTGCACTAAATCACACCCCTACAAATCACACTCACACATTTTATTATCCATGCTTCTCCTCCTTGCTTCTGGGAATATCTCTCCCAATCCTTGTCCCTGCCTTATTTCTACATGCTCTGATTCTCGCCTCCCACATGCAAATTTTACTCCTTCTGGTGTCAACTCCTCCAACCTCATACTCATCCCCTGCCACCCTCCCTCCTCTCTCCCATTCTCCTATGCCCTTTAAAATGCTCGCTCCTTTTCTAACAAGTTCCTCTCTGTGCATAGAAAAGAAAGGAAGGATGAGTACCGCTGATAGAATCATGAGGCTGGCCAACGAGGCGGTAAACGCGTCAGGGGATTTTTTGTGGTGTTTTATATTTGACCTATTATGCCCAATAAAGTCATTTAAATTTTTACCTACGGCCAGCCTCATCATTCTACGAGCGGTGCCCATCCTTCCTTTCTTTTCTACTCTTCAACCAACAGATTGGAGCACGCCTTGGGATTTATGACTAAGAACTGAGTATACCATTCCGGTATATTTAACAGACTATTTATTTTGCTACTCTGTAGCTGTGTGGTACAACAGGCATCAGCTGGTCTTGCCTTCGAGACAAACCCGAGAGGAATGCTCTTGGGAAAGTGCCGCCATCTCTGATGTCACAGTCACACCGATGGCCCAGGCGACTGCAGCATACTACAAGCACGCAGGCACCAGCAGAGCAGCTCGTGTGGGAGCTCGGTGGATGTAACTCCTTTGCCACGTTGGATTAGGTGAGCACGCCTCTGTATATACCGTTATTTGAACCTGGAACAACACAGAGCTAGACAGTTCCTTCAGTGTTATTGTTCTCAACGGAGAGGCGGGACAAGTTCACGTAGGTCCAGGCGGGGACATTTTACAGACATAGATCTGACGCCTTATCTGTTCAATGCCAACTACACATTTCTCTGCATTTACAGTAGGTGACCTGGACTATATGTTTATCAATGCTTCATGCCTGCACCACATGTATACTAGGTCTTTGAAGATCTTTATATTCCTGTCCCAACTATTTTATCACATTATCACTGTAACCACGCAATCTGTATACTATTCGAGCACAGACATGGGAGTTATCTCCCATTTTTTCTACTCCTCTCTGTGCATGACTTCTTTCTCTCTCACTCTCTGTTATTTGCTGTAACTGGGACCTGGCTCACTCAGTTTGACTCTGCGTTGGAAGCTGCCCTCTCTTATGGTGGCCTTTCTTTCTCCCACAATCCATGCCCTGATGGCAGGGGTGGAGGTGCGGGGCTCCTGCTCTCCTTTCTCTGCAGTTATCGAACCATTCCTATTCCTCCCTTGCTTTTCCCTCCTTTGAGGCTCACACTGTCCAGATCTTCTCTACTCTCCCTGTCAACGTGGCGGTCATCTATCGTCCACCTACCACTACTCATCCCCCTTCTGCCTTTCTCTCTCACTTTGAATCCTGGCTCTTTTTCTTTCTCTCCTCAGACTCCCCTGTTCTTCCTCTTGGGGACTTCAACTGCCACATTGATGACCCCTCTCTCCCTTGGGCTTCCTGCTTTCTCTCTCTCACCTCTTCTTTTGGCCTTCAACAGTGGGCTCAGCCAGCACCCACAAAGATGGCCACTACCTAGACATGGTTTTCACTAAAAACGTTTCACTCTCTGATTTCTCCATTTCCCTCTTTCTTCTCTCTGACTATCACCTCATCTCATTTTCTCTCTCAAACTTCGCCCCTTCTCCATCGCCATCTACCCCTCATTTCTGCAGAAACCTGCGCTCTACTAACCTACCAGCTTTTCAGTTCTGCTCCAGACCCTAATAACCTGGTCAGGAACAACAACTCTGCCTTATCCTCTTCTCTTAATCTACATGCCTGCTTTCCCTCTGCCGTCCTCGTCCTTTTAACCCCAGACCCTGGCTAAATTCCTACACGTGCATGCTACGTTCCTGCACTCGTTCCTCTGAATGCCTCTGGAGGAAATCTCAAACTCTCACAGACTTACTTCACTACAAATTTATGATATCCTGTTTCCAATCTGCCCTCACTCAGGCTAAAACAAACCTACTTTTCTTCACTAATCAACATGAACAAGTCTAACCCACGCTGACTCTACTCTGTCCATACCACACTCAGCTGCCTCTTCTTCTTCCTCCATCTTACCTCAGGACTTTGCTGACTATTTTAAGGAAAAGGTGGAATCCATACGTCCCCTTTGTTTCCTCCTCCCATCCTACACTGCTTCCTAACTCTCCCCCTGCCTTCCTTGACTCATTTCTGCTGTCTCGGAGGAGGATGTGTCACTGCTGATCTCCTCTTATCTCTCTGCCACTTGCCCTCTTGACCCTACTCCCTCCCATCTCCTAAAACCCCTTGCTCCTACCATAATCCCTACACTCACACACATTTTTAGCTCCTCCCTCTACTCTGGTACCTTTCCCTCCTCCTTCAAACATGCAACAGTCATACCATTACTCAAAAACAGCAAGCTTGACTCTACCTGTCTTTCTAACAATCGACCTGTCTTCCTCCTGCCTTTTGCCTCTAAACTCCTTGAACGTCTTGTATTCTCTCACTTGCTCCACTTCCTCAACACCTATTCTCTCCTAGACCCCCTACAATCTGGCTTCCGCACTGCTCACTCGACTGAAACAGCCCTCACTAAAATAACTAATGACCACCATGCTGCCAAAGACAGGGGTCATTACACTCTGCTCATATTACTTGACCTCTCTGCAGCATTTGACACCGTGGACCACCCTCTTCTCCTTCACATTCTCCATACTCTTGGTATTCGTAACAAAGCTCTATCCAGGATCTCCTCTTACCTCTCCCATCGTACTTTCAGAGTCTCTTCTGCTAACACCTCCTCCTCTATCGATCTCTCTGTGGGGGTACCCCAGGGCTCTGTCCTGGGACCTCTTCTCTTTTCTCTGTACACACTTTCTCTAGGTGACCTAATCACATCTCTTGGGTTTAAATATCACCTCTATGCTGACGACACAGAAATTTACTTTTCAACCTCTGACCTTACTCCTGCTGTACAGACCAAAGTTTCTGAATGTCTCTCTGCGATACCATCCTGGATGGCCCTCAGCCGACTGAAATGTAACATGGCAAAAACATACTTCCTCCCAAACCTAGCCCTACTACCTCCTTCTTCATTACTGTTGGAAGTACTATCATTCACCCAGTAAGCCAAGCACGCTGCCTAGGGGTCACATTCAAAACGTATCTAAAATCTAAAAATTAAAAACTAAAATTGGAATCCTACTTACTAGACCCAGGTAGGACATGCGCAATACAACGATCATAGGGGCAGACACTTCCCGCTAGCAACCGTCTCCGGTGTCCCAACGCTACGCTCCCCAGACCCGCTGGGGCGTGATGATCTTCTGGCGTGGTTAGCTGGTCGGTAAGATGGCTCGATTCCCTTCTCCGCAGTCTGGGTCCCCCAGTAACTCTGATGTCCGGTAGCTTCTCTCGCGAGAAGCAGTGGTGTCACAGTAAGTAAGTAGGATTCCAATTTTTGTTTGCCACCGTGAGGAGAGGAGCTGTTTTTAATCATCATTGTTTTTAATAAATGTATTTTTTGTTCATCTCACCTTCTTGCCTTTATTAGGGAACTCACCTTTCCATTCCATTCCAACCCCTTGTATTTTATCAATTATCTTGCAGTATTACACTATGTATTTTTCTTTCCCCTTCTCTTATATGTGCTGAAATCCACCAACTCATCTTCCATTGGATCCAAGGGACTTTGGACATTGAAATCCATTTGTTATGGACACCTAATCAAGGACTTTTTGATACTGGTACCATTTGTATTTCACAATATTTGTTGGTTTATTTAGTTTGTATACATATTTATGTCATTTTCACATTGGCGCCGTTAGGTAACATTTATTTTCCATGTCTTTCATCTGGCTAGGGTAGCCAGAGTTACCTTAATATATTGGCAGTCTAATTCTAATTCTAACATCACTATTTAGGTTTAATTGTTATTTATTCAATTTGAATAATAGTTATTTAGAATAGCGCCGCACTTCATTTTTTTCATTTTTTACCCACCATAACATAGTGTGGTTTTTGTACTGGAACTCATTATTTTTATTCCCAGGAAATCCAGGGGGAGCATATGGGAGAGAAGAAAACAGCGACACACACAATTCTTCTCTCCCATATGCTCCCGCTGGATTTCCTGAGAATCATTCTTATGTTTTGGAACCCGTGAAGACAGGTCCCACCGGAGGGTTTGAGCTGGGATTTCAGAATTTATATTACATATTCACTCATTTTGATCACATAATATTGTTGTTATATTTATTATTTTATTTTTTATTATCATTGAGGTGTTCGCGCCTAATATATCACTGTCACGTACTCACTCATTATTTTTAACCATACAACGTTGCCTCTGTGAGATAGGCCAACCTTTTGTAGGTGTGTCTCATCTCCCACTCATCAATCTTTCAGGGCATTTATGGCTGGTAGAATTGTATTTTATTGTATGTCTTTATTTATATAGCGCCATTAATGTACATAGCGCTTCACAGTAGTAATACGTGACAATCATAAATAACAAATAATATAAATAACAGATCATTGGAATAAGTGCTTCAGACATAAAAGTAACATTTAGGAAGAGGAGTCCCTGCTCCGAGGAACTTACAATCTAATTGGAAGGTAGGAAGAACGTACGTAGACAGTGGGAGGGCATTCTGGTAAGTGCATCTGCAGGGGGCCAAGCTTGATGTTTCATGCGTATTGTATTAGCCACTACTCATATGCTTCTTTAAGCAAGTGTGTCTTAAGGTGGGTCTTAAAGGTGGATAGAGAGGGTCCTAGTCGGGTTTTGAGGGGAAGGACATTTCATAGGTGTGGGGCAGTCAGTGAGAAAAGTTTAAGGTGGGAGAGGGCTTTAGATACAAAGGGGGTAGAGAGAAGACATCCTTGAGAAGAACGCAAGAGAAATTATGGTTGAGATGTAAGGAGCGGCAGAAGAGTGTAAAGCTTTAAAAGTGAGGAGGAGAATTGAGTGCAAGATGTGGGATTTGATTGGAAGCCAGGAGACTGCTTTCAGCAGGGGAGAAGCTGAGACAGATTTAGGAAAGAGTAGAGTGATTCTGGCAGCAGCGATTAGGATAGATTGTAGGGGAGACTGGTGAGAGGCAGGAAGGCCGAACAGCAGGAGGTTATAGTAATCAAGACGAGAGAGAATGAGGGCCTGAGTCAGAGTTTTAGCATTCAAGCAACAGAAGAAAGTGCTTATCTTTGTAATATTGCGGAGGAAAAAGTGTCAGGGTTTAGAAACGTTTTGAATGTGAGAAGAGAATGTGAGAGAGGAGTCCAGTGTGACCCCTAGGCAGCATGCTAGGGCTACTGGGTGAATGATCGTGCTTCCAACAGTAGTGTGGAAGAAGGTAGTAGGGTCAGGTTTGGGAGGAAGTATGAGGAGCTCTGTTTTGTTTTTGTCATGTCAAGTTTAAGGCGGCGGAGGGCCATCCAGGATGATATCGCAGAGAGACATTCAGAAACTTTGGTTTGTACAGAGAAAAGAGAAGAGGTCCCAGGACAGAGCCCTGGGGTACCCCCACAGAGAGATCGATAGAGGAGGAGGAGGTGTTAGCAGAAGAGACACTGAAAGTACGATGGGAGAGGTAAGAGGAGATCCTGGATAGAGCTTTGTTACGAATACCAAAAGTATGGAGAATGTGAAAGAGAAGAGGGTGGTCCACAGTGTCAAATGCTACAGAGAGGTCGAGTAATATGAGCAGAGTATAATGACCTCTGTCTTTGGCAGCATGGAGGTCATTAATTATTTTAGTGAGGGCTGTTTCAGTCGAGTGAGCAGTGCGGTAGCCAGATTGTAGAGGGTCTAGGAGAGAATAGGTGTGTAGAAAATGGAGCAAGTGAGAGAATACAACGCGTTCAAGAGGTTTAGAGGAAAAAGGTAGGAGGGAGACAGGTAGTTAAAAAAACAGGTAGGGTCAAGCATGCTGTTTTTGAGTAATGGTATAGAATGATTTTAAGCCCAAATTAATATGAGAGTATAAAATACCCCATAACTCTCTCCCTACAACTACTAGAATGGTAAATTGAGGCTTTCTATGTATAATTTGATTGTCATATTAAGAAAGCATAAACTGTTAATCTGTATTGTAAATAAGAATGTAATGTCAAAATCCTCATACTGTATATTGTTAAACACCCAATCATTCATTGCATCACCGCTTTTTCAAAACATTGAACTATGACAAACATAATACATTTTTTCATGCAGAACTGAATAGCAGTTGAGTACAGTTGAGAAAATAGGAGCAATGTTACACTGTTTAATATAGCATTTCAGATTTCTCTTGCAGTGAGGGGGTTACAGAGGAGGATGCAGGAGAGAAAAAAACAGTTACTGTATCCTTTAGTGCATAGAGCCGCTGACAAGGCACAAATTAGAGCAGTCTTCAGGCTGTCTTTGCAAGAAAAGATTAAATGTGAACAGCTCCTGTCTCAATAAGGCCTTTCTCAGAATTCACTCTCTAGGTTACTCATAACTTAAAATAAAACTTGGCTCAGTGAAAATGCATTACTCGGTTATAAATATTAAAAGAAAAACCTATTTTTTCTTTTTTCCATGTAACAGTTCAAATAAGACTGATGTGTATCAGTTTCATATTAATCATTCATAGTGTGAGTAGAAGAAGGCTGCTACTTAAAAGCATAGATTTGTTTGTTTGTTTTTTACTGAAAAATGTATTTATTAAAATAACTTTCAAATAATGTTTTCATTATTAGAAGGGCACTTGATACACTTATCACACATTTTTGTTAATAATAATATAAAATAAAAAATATTAAAGATACACAATCTTAAACCAATAGAAGATATAAGCCATCTTATGAGACGACAAATTTCATTCATATTGACAGCAGCCATGTGCTCAATCGCAGCCTCGTGGAAGAAAATAGCTCCACCGTCCAGACGCACAGTAGAGAAACGGATTAACGAAAGTATGACCATGGAGAAATTAACAACTTTTATGAAGCAATGGGCAGATACCTTTTATAGAACATGGGGACCATGGCTCGAACACTAAAATAATTAGAAAAGGAAACATCTGATGGATGCGGGGCTGGGATGCCTCCTCCCCATGAGTGTCTTGTTGCAATATAATTTATTTTTTATATTCCTTTTTCTATTTTTGTTTGTCTGTCCATCCCCCTATCTAAGTCTAATAGACAGCAATGATTTAGCTCAGTTGCTTGGATCGACCAGGAGGATCACTAAGACCGCACTTATGAATCGGCTGAATATTGGAAGTAAGGAATGTTAGACGCAGATATGTAGAGGTGATCCTATGGAACTGTAACTGAATGCTGCGGTAAGATATCGTTTTAACATATGCTGTAAAACTCAATAAAATTATTTGAAACAAAAAAAAAGATACACAATCTTTTAAAAAGAAAACAATTTAAATATAATATATGTACTATAAAACAATATATACAGTTTGCATGGGGAGGGATGTAAAGTCATACTCTGAGATTCAGTACATAGGGGAACTTATATAAACTTTGTAAGGGGAAATATATAAATAAGCAACCATGCTACAAGCATCTATAAAAATAAAAGTATTTAAGTATTGAAAGAAAATATATATATATACAGTGTTTATGGGTTCATTAATTCCCTCATTTGATACCATGTGTTCAAAGTGAAATAATGTATGTGGAGGTTTAATTAATTTGCATCAAACAATAGTCTAAATAAATTAAATGTATTAGGAAATACTATGGAACCTTATGGAATGGGCTAATAACTAAAATATAAATAAATAAGATTTATCCCAGGATTCTGTAACATTGTTAATTATAACAACAGAAATAATATTGCAAAGGAAACCATCTTATTTCCAAGCTTGAAACCTATAACATTTGCCTAGTTGTTTAAGCTTTTATCTATTAAATAATAAACCACTTATTTATGCTTCATGTACTAAAGATGTACAATAAGCACTGAGTAAACAATGCAGCAATTTCTTTATTATAATGGATATATTCTTGCTTTTTCCGACACAGTTTTTATTTTGTACAAATCTGATGCTCTGTTCAGGAGATATTAAGAAGTTACAATGGAGCTCTCACAGAGCACAATGTGCAAGATACTAACATTATATGAGTCAAACTCTAAGCAAAGTCACAATCTGATCCATGCACCAATATCCGAAGGCCAATTGGGTAGTAACAAATTTGGGCAGATGCTCCATATCCCGGTGATCGGAATTTATATTAAATCCGAATTTGTGCCTGTGTGTGCTAAGCCCATTCCACTTCCTTACTGTGTTTTCTGCACTTTGTGATTCTGAGGAAAGTGGGACAGCAGGGAGAGAAAAATAAATAATGAAACCCAAAAAATCTTTGTTATGGAGACAGGCACAGGGGTTCTTCTTGTGCACATCCTGTGAGACTGAGGAGGGATTTTCAAGATGCTCAGTTACTAGGGCAGGTAGAACAGCAAGAGCAACAGTAGATATACCAGCTGCTTTTTATGGTACCAGCAGGAGGAGTAGTAGTAGTACAGTAGCTATTTCCCCTGTAGTTGTGTGCATGCTGCAGGAAACTGCTGCTTCTATTGCCTGTGTCAGAGGAACATGTTTCTGAGTTGAGCTTGGGGAAAGTAACACCTCCTTCAACCTCGCTCTTTGGAAGTGGAATTGTTTTAGAAGAGGCAGTTGGCACTGAGGATTTGGAGGCTATTGCCTATTTGTTGGGAGAGTGAGGTTCTGACATAGCCCCCGTTGTCAGCAGCTATTTCCTCTGTCATTGACATCAGATGATTCTTTGTGTAGCGAAGTTGTTTTAGCAGGTGCGTGAGCAGGCTGGTCATAAAGATCAGAAGCTTTGTGAGTTTGGTCTTCACCATGCAAGTGTGTGGAAACACTTAATGCTATGGTAAAAATAAATCTGAGGACCTCAGAAAAGCAGTTATTGATGCTCATCAATCTAGAAAGGGTTACAAAACTATTTCTAAGGATTTGGGACTCCACCTATCGACTATTAGCCAGATATAGTCTACAAATGGAGAAAGTTCCAGGCCACAATCACTCTACCCATGAGTGGTCATCCTACCGAAATCTCTCCAAAAACAAACCAGAAAATCATCTAGGAAGTCACAAAGAACCCCAGAGTAACATTCAAGGATCTGCAGGCCACTCTTGCCTTGGCTAATGTGAGTGTTCATACTCGACTATCAGAAAAAGGACTGAAAAAGAATAGTGTTCATGGAAGAAAAGCCAGGAGGAACCCACTGCTCTCTAAAAAGAAAATTGCTGCTCATTTGAAGTCCGCCAAAGAGCACATAGATGATCCACAAGATTCTGGAACAATGTTCTCTGGACAGACGGGTCAAAGGTAGAACGTTTGGCCTCAATGAGAAACATTATGTTTGGCGAAAACTAAACACTGTGTTCACACAGAAGAACCTCATCCCAACCGCAAAGTATGGTGGTGGGAGTGTGATGGTTTGGGGCTACCTTGTTGCCTCAGGACATGGATGGCTTGGCATCATTGATAGAACCATGAATTTTGCATTGTATCAGAAGATTCTAGAGGAGAATGTCAGGCCATCCGTGAGCTGAAGCTGAAGTGAAAGAGGGATATATATATATATATATATATATATATATATATATATATATATATATCCAGTGCCAGTATTTTGACCACTTGTTTGATCTGGTATATTATTATATATACACAGTGTTCAGAAAAATCTGGACACCCTTTTATTTTCCGTCATATCTTTCAGGAAAATATGAGCAATTATAGGTCACAGTAGATTATTATATTTATATATATTTAAGAATTAGATGACAATCTATTAATTAGTCTTTGGAATTGGTGACGGCATGATGACCTCATCAAGTGCATATTTACACTAGCGAAGAAGATAAGCACGTTGTAAAGCCCACAACAATAATTATGGTCCAAAACACTTACATAAAATGTTTCCTGTGATAGGATGGTCACTAGGGGGACTGAAAAAACTAATTTGTAAAATAATGTATCGTTCAGGAGTGGGAGTAGATTGATTGATTGCATAATTGATCATGCGTTGATCCGACAGTGGAGTTCTTGTCTTCGAGCGCACTTTTAAGCAGGACAATTTGAACACACTTTGAATTTAAACTTTATAGTAATCTTAGTGTTTCAGATTAGATTGCAACAGTTTAACAGATTTACGAGCTACGAAGGAAACATTTCTTGTTTAATGAACATGAACCTACCACAGTGTATCAGGTACTTGTGACATTATACAGTGACATCAATTTAGTTAACATAGTTATATAGCTACATAGTATATGAGGTTGAAAAAAAAGACATGTCCCTCAAGTTCAGCCTATGCTAAATTTAGACAAATACTTTATCCTATATTTGTATTTACAGTATATTGATCTAGAGGAAGGCAAAAAAAAAAACCCAGTGCAATATCATCCAATGATGTCACATAAGCAGAAACATAAATTCTTCCGACTCCAAATATTGGCAATCAGATTACTCCGTGGATCAACATCCTTACCATGTTTACTTATTTTGGTATATCCCTGAAATGCCTTTCCTTTCATCAGTTGATGTATGTATAATATAGTAGACAATAGACACAGATAGTACAGTAGAGCCCAGGCCACAGCCCAGGGGCTGGACAGAGACAGGGTCAGTCATCTTAAATGATGCTATCTTTATTAAGTAAATTATGTTATTATCTAATCAATAATAGCACAGCATTAGTACTACAGCAGCAGCCACAAAGTAAACAACCCACACCAAGTGAAACTCAACACATTGGCTTAGTCAGACCTACGACTGCACTCCTATTTATACCCCTTCCAAAGCACATGTGTTAAATTTGTTTGCGAACTCAGATTTTTATACATTTAAATCTGTTTGTGAATTATTTGTGATAGAAAGTAAAAGGCTGAAAGGAACTTGTAAATTTGCAGCGGATTCAAATGTCACCAAAAAATCCTCCCATCTCCAAGTATGACAAGAAAGTCCATGTGGATTCTGGGGCTCAATTAGAGTTAATGAACAGAATGTACATATATTTTACAATACTAAAAAAGGTAGTCCTTTCAAACCAAAATAAAAGCTTGATTGTAGAGGGGGAATTCATTTATGAGCTAATGATTTGGAGATAGCATTGGTCCTGATAAACTCTCACTGAGCGTGAACTCCCAGGACATGTAGATAATGCACAATAATACTCCTAAACCCTTCATATAAATGTATAACAGCCCCCCTTAATCTTTCCAATTGAAATCCAGTGTTGAAGCAGAAAAAACTCACTTATTTGTTGATGTTTCTTTCTGCTGCTGCTACTGGTGGAAGGTTAGGTTCCTCCGGGGTGCAGCCCGCTGATTTGGCACAAAAATAGGTAGAGATTGCATGGCACCACCAAGGCAAAAACGAGATCGAGAAGGTAACTCTAAAAATTGTTTATTTGATCATAAAAAAGGGGGCAAAAACAGACCTCGTTTTTGCCTTGGTGGCGCGATGCAAACTCTACCTACTTTCATCTCCATGTATGATTTAGCTACAGTGCTGGCAACTATGAAACAACTGCGTAAATGTAACTTTTTAAGAAAATTGGTATTTAACCCTACACACTTGTGTATTTGTCTGTCACCCAGCGCTTGTAAAGTTTCCTACCACACCACCATTACATTAAAAAAAATCTCAAAAAACAAATAAAACTTTCTGTGGCTGTGCCTTTCACTGAGGACTAAGGTTATAGGATAATTTAGGGAAGAATTTCCAATATTAATGCCATTTGGAATTACATACTGTTGAGCATATGTTACGGATTGTAAAACTACACACACATAAGGCTTAAAATCAAACTAACAAGGATATATTCTGTCATTTGGAAACTTGTAGTGTTGTTTCAGCAGACATTTAGTGCAACTACAAATATGGATGTGGTTGGCTGAAAGTTACAATAAATAAATGATGCCATCTGTTTGCAGTGTCCATTGTCTTTAGAACATCTAGTACTACCAGCAAAAATGTGATCCAAGTATAAAAATCAAAACAAATGGTAATTTCATTGTCAGTTTTCATTTAAGCTTTCTAATTCTTCAATCACTTGATCTAGAGAATGAAATACCCAAAGACATTACCCCTAATACACTTAATTTATTTTAGACAAGCTAAAGAAGATATTACAGACTGGATAAATTTGAGTCCTGTTCTTTTCGATAATCATTTTGAATTGCAAGAATGTACAGTAAGAAAAGAAGGAAAAGAGGAGACAAGATGATTTAGTGATATCTTTGTACAATGCAGAAGAGTAGATGCCATAATAATAAAAAAAAACTCTTCAGTCTTAGATTGAGAACATCTAAATAAAACTGGTTTACTGGTTTAGAATAGTTAAAAAAATGTGCAAGTAATAATAATTTCTCCCAATGGGACTCAAAGCGCTTCACAATTACAGTATAGTGTAAAGTACGGAGCACATACAGTAGAAGCTAGCTGTTGTCAACCACTTACCTTGCAGAACTTGCAAGGTAACCCTCTAGTATGTCGCAAGGTTCCAGCGGCCAGACTAATGGTCCATCGGATTCACACAGCGGGGGTCCCTGCTGTGTGAATCCTACCTGGCTTCACCTGTATGTAAGAGAAGCGCAGTCAGAGATAGATTGAATCAGTCACTCTACCGGCGCGCCTCTAACAGGTGATCGCAGGATTTTATTTGATAAAACAGGGGGTCCCCGGGGCTGAAATCAACGCGGTTCAGCTCAGAACACCTCCTGCTCTCGCCCACTAGTATCAAAAGCAAAAAAAAACAAATAAGAAAAATCATTGCCGTAGCGGCTAGCCGCTAAGGTAATGAAGCTGCTTAAATTTTACTTTTACTAATAGTGTGCGGAAGCAGGGGGTCTTTCTGAGGTGAACCACATTGATTTCAGCCTCGGGTACCCCCTGCTTCCAGAGATATAGACCCCGGTATGGGGTGCCAGGATCCCCCTGCAGGATTTAAGTACCCTGGTCATGTAAATAGAGGATTTTAACATTGTGGGGATACTGGCAGCTGATGCCCATAAGGTTTGGGTGTGCCACTCTGTGCCAATCAATTGGTTTATTGACTTTTTTTGTTTAAAAAGTTATGTCTTTTTTTTAATTTGGTGGTTGTTGTGGTGATTTGCAGATAGGCTGCATATTGACTGACATAGTAGCAACCCATGCCCATATGACATAGGTGTGCCACTGTGCCAATCAATGGGTAGAGGGGGTGGGGGTAGCAGAAGGAGGGGTTAATCCCTTAATTACCATAGTGGTTAATAACCGCCAAGGTGATTAAGGGTTTATTGGCCAGTAGTTCTTTTTTTTATTTTTTATTTTAGTTGGTGCCCACTGAAGAAGAGGAAGATGAGGAGGACCTTCATTCTGGAAGGGGTAAATAGAACTTTAATTTACTATATGCTGGCTGGTTAGTGTTTTGGTTATGTTTAATATTTCTAATGGGCAAATGAGCTATTATCCAGATATGGATGATAGGGATTTTGCCCGTTACTGTACTTTATGTGTTGGGGGGGGGAGGGGGTGTTTCAATGCATTTTATTGAAGTTTGTATTGTAATGTTTATTGGGGGAAGAGGGATTGAGTGAAGGGGGTAGTAGCCACAGGGTGGGTGGTTAGGCCTCTTGGGTGGGCAGTGGGAGGGGTTGACCCATTCCTTACTATAGCGGTTACTACCACTAAGGTAATGAAGGAGTTAACCTCTCCTGCAACCTTCCTGGTACGCCTAACCACCCACCATGGGGCAATTACCCTGTTAACTTACCCCCTCTGCCCCAATAAACCAGATAGTCTTGTTTAACCCCTTCATTGCCTTAGCGGTTAGCCACTAAGGTAATGAAGCTGCTTTTATTTTATTTTAATCACACAGTATTGTAGCAGGGGGTCTCCGGAGCTGAACCGCATTGATTTCAGGTCCGGGGACCCCCTACTTCCTGAGTTACAGGCCCCATTATGGGGTGCCGGTATCCCCCTGGTTTGTTTAAATCTTCCAATCACGTGGGCCGTGACGCGGGAGAATTTAAACATGGCCTCCGGGATAGCGGCACCCCATAACGGACCTGTAACTCGGGAAGCAGGGGGTCCCCGGACCTGAAATCAATGTGGTTCAGCTCCGGAGACCCCCTGCTACAATACTGTATTATTCAAATAAAATAAAAGCCTTGCGGCTGCCTGTTAGAGGCGCACAGGTAGAGTGACTGATTCAGTCTTACTGCGCATCTCTTACAGACAGGTGAAGCCCGGTAGGATTCACAAAGCACGTGTCCCATTCAAACACAGGGACCCCCGCTGTGTTAATCCGATGGGCCATTAAATCTGCTGCGGCCCGTCTCGCGGGGTATTTGGAGAATTGGCCGCAATTTTGTCTCGTGATTCGGTCGACAACAGCTAGCTGCAGCTGTAGGAATTGTTACAGACACAGTCCCTGCTCATATTACTTTATAATCTATGTATCTGGTGCCTGAGACATACTGTAGAGATAAAGTGACTTGCCCAAGGTCACAAGGAACTGACACTGGGATTTGAACGCAAAGTCCCCTGATTCAAACCCTATAAGTAGCTGTAAATTATTCCCTGTAGCTTCCATTCTTCACCAAATAAAAAGTATGCTCCAGTTTGTCACTTTGTATGCACATAGCCATACAAATAAAGATAAATTAGTAATTACATAGTAGATGAGGTTGAAAAAAAGACATCCCCATCAAGTTCAACCTACAGTATGCCTAATTCAGTACAAAATATAATTAAGGTTCTTTCTCAAAGTTTTGAAATTCAGAATTCTATAGAACTAACCCTGCCGTAGGTTTATTATTAAATCAGAATTCACATCAGTCCTATTCTAGATCATCCGACATTTATGCTAAGTGCTGGAAGTACATTTTTAAACTATAACACAACTCTTATACAAGGCAACTGAAATGTTACAAGTACATGCATTAGAAAAAAACACTGACACAAAGAAAACTAGGACATTAAAAAAAACGGGGGGAAAAAAATAAATAAGCACTTACTCCATGAACTACAAACATACTTTTCATTAGTGTTACCCAATGCTTTATTTGTGTGAATGTATAAATAAAACAGTTTCAGGCTTATATGAAAACATTAAAATGTAGATTTGAAGAGCAGGAAGCACAGCAGAATGACAGTTGCAATCGGTTCAAGTGATGTCACTGACAGAATTGCTTTTGCTTATTCCTGCAATTACATCACAAGAGCAGTTCCAATGTATAATCCTTATAGCTCAAGCTAGCAATCAATATAAAAACCTGTGTGTATGAGGGTGGGGGGGGGGGGGGGGGGTGGGGGGGGGGGGGGAGTGAGGTCCACACTGATACTTTGTAATCAAGCTCCTAGCAGATTTTTGTACATTTTATGTTATAATATAAAATGGTGAATTTCATGATACTACCTGGTTCAAGTATGAACAGATATAGAGGATTTATGGGTATGTAGAATGAAAACTGCTTGGAGCATGACCTCTATGCCCTAGGGAAAAGCAGAAACAGTCCTTATCAGTAGTGCCAGTTCTTCCCCGTGGATTCTAATTTATTACAAATACTGCTCTTAATTCAAAACCACCTTCACAAACAGATTTACAATGCTGCAAGGTCTGAAGTACAGTTATTAAAATACATCCGTTTCAAGTTGGTGCTAGCTCTCGTAGGGTCTAACCAATGCAAAGTTTGTCATATGAGAAAGCTTGTCAGACCCGATGATCAACACTTATGCTCAAAGGTGACAGGCAGTATTACCAATGGTGAAGAGGCAGTCTTCATGCCCTGCAGTCACTGTCTATCTAACATTTGACAAGCAGAGTAAAAAAAGGAGTATAGTACACTGGTTAAAAACTAACATGACCCAGTAAATCCCTATACATACTGACAAAAACATGAAAGTAGTAAACTACTGGAAACTAAACTGCTGTCAAGAGCATATTTGCAATCTACAGGTTACCATCATGATTTTAATATTTAGAAGTAGAAAACTATCATACTGTAACCATTTTAAAAATGACTACTGTATAGAGCCAGTTTGCGAAACCAAGTCAGGAAAGGCAGAATTGTCTGAACGAAGGGTAAATACGGGCTAAAGGAGGCTATATATATATATATATATATATATATATATATATATATATATATATATATATATATATATATACAGTGGTTGACAAATCACAAAAAAATCTACTCGCCACCTAGTACCAAACGTGTGCTTCTTGGGCCAATATTTACTCGCCCGGGGGTTAAATCCACTCGCCCGGGGCGAGCAAATGTATAGGTTTGTCGAACACTGTATATATAAAACAGTATATATCCATAAAAATTATAGTATATACAACTGAACATAAATCATAAGAATGTATATGTAAAAGAATGACACTATCCAAAGTTGTGTAAATACAAAAGCTTAAAACAATCTTCACACCACAAATACAAGACAATTTATATTTTCAGCTCTGAAAAGGTGCTTCTAGTTTTGATAAGATATTATGCTACACGCATTTCTGATGTTTGCTTTCACATATGTAGTTCACTGAGAAGTGGAATATATGTTTTAATTAAAACACAATTATTACATTTAAAGTAGCAGCATTACAAATGTTATTATGGGTTATAGTATCCGGTGTCAAATATCTTACTTTAGGTATTGACATGAGACTCAAGCAGAAATGCCCCCCAATAGAATGTGCTAGTCTTACTAGTGGTTGATACTCAATATAGGAGAGAAACCCTCGATCTAAACTTAAAGGCATAATCAAAAGTGTACTATAGACAGTGACATGTTTAAGAGGTTATACAGTATGTGAGTGATTAGTGTTTTCCCCCAATATATCTGAAAACTACACATTTAAAAAAAAAAACATGTACGTTGGTAAACATGGTGAGAGGAGAATTGGGAGGGGTTTTTAACAAAAAGTTTGCACAGCCACCATCCCCATTTTCTTTATTGGCTCTCTGTCAAGGATAGAGTGGGATAAGGGGAGAGGAAACACATGACTGACAAACACTCCCATTCCGGGGCTACTAAGAAAAGAGGCCACGTTTTTGCTTTTACCATGCTTCATCTATTTAAGGTAGCCAATGAAATTATCACAAAAGTTTTTTTGGGGGCCCGGCTACACAGCAATAAACCTTTCAGTAGTAATACTTCTGAAAACACCCAAGTGAAGTTAATCTATTTTGATGTGATAAAAAAAGCAGAAGGTGAAGGGACCTACTGATGACAATTCAGTATACACTGGGTAGCCTGAGGCTCATCACACAATGACTATCAATTTTATACTGCTAAGTGCTGTAACTCCACCCTTTTAATACTAAACATTGTAGTATTATAACGAATTATTTAAAATACCAAATAGGTTATAGAATCATGCTAGAGAATTACACATACATTTCAATAAAGGAACAATAAAACGAAATTATCAGCAAACTACATGTTTATTTTCTACAAAGTAGATCTTAACGTATGCATTTTATATATGTAAATTATTTCCTTGAACATATTAAATCATCCTAAATACCAATAAAAACTTGTTTTCCTTCTCAGCTGGATCTCTGAATTATACCTGCCACCTGTATCCACAGCTTGGCACTGCACTATGGTCATGCGAATGGAATCATGCAACAGTCCCTATCAGATCAAAGAACAAAGTAGCAGAATGGGAAAGAACAGGTGAGAGCCCTATGCCTGCACATATAGAAGTGACAAGGGGAAGGGCAACCTGGAAGATGTATCAAATTTCAGATTGGCTTGCAAACAACATAATTTAACTTAATATTGAATAAAAGACTGCAAGGCTTGAGTTCTGCGGTTTAAAAAGCAAACTATTTTAATTACCTGTTAAACATATTACTTATTTTGGGTTACTTTAGTGCTCAGGAGGACATTACACTAAGGTATTACATTTTGATAAGAGTTGTAGGAAGTCAGATTGACTTTCATCTTTAAGCTTTTCAGCTGACAAACAGGTGGTAAGCTATTGTGGCCATCATGTGAACAATTAAATCTTTATTTGTCCATCTGGTAAGCCCCCTCATGACTCTGCTAAAGACTAATAGTCATGATTATTTAGTGTTTAGTATAAAATTGTGAAGGGAAGTTGTTTTATACAATGCTTCAGAATTGTTTGACTTCAATATACATAGACAGACCCTCCAACAGTACCGTTTTTACACTGGTTGCACTGGCCTAAAAGCAGTGTACCTGCTTGTACTGGTTTTCATTCATTCGTGCAGACCCTTTAAATTTTCTGTTGTATATTTTCTTCCTGCATTGTGATTGGTTGTGCCATACCTCCATGACCCCTGTAGTACTAGACAGCTTGCAGGCACATGGGAGGAAGTCTCTCCCCCTAGTAGTCTAAGGCTACGCTTATAGAGCCGGCGACGGTGACGCGACAGTCAGGCAACGGTTGCTGGAAAATCAAACAGAGATGACTTCCAGCGATCGTGACAATCCATTCTGTCGCGTTTACTATAAGTGCACTTGACGGCGGCAATGCATTTGTTTTGCCGTGACGTCACGTCGCTGTCACTATAAGCGCAGCCTAACCATGCACTACGGTTGTGCAGTATCCCCACATACTGAAAGAGGTTTAGTTATCCTTTTCAGGAGCATGCATGAGTAAGGCTACGCGTATAGTGCCGGCGACAGCTGACTTGCAGCGATCACGACCAATCCGTCGCGCTTACTATAAGCGCACACGACGGCGGCACCCCCATAGGGTATAAATCAACACTTTTGTGATTAGACATACACACTCCTTTGAAGAAGTCACCGCAGAGTGACGCGTCAGGAAAGAAAGCAGTGTCACTACGTCATCATTGCAGGATGGTGTGGCTCGTGGCCAGATCACGTCCTGAGCTGCTGGAGGTTAAGAGAGCGTGTTAATATTGCAGCAAGTTCTCTACATTAGAACTGAATGATCAGTGTCTCTGCTGCCTATCCCCAGCTGATCCTGGGATTTACAGCAAGTTGCAGATACTAGTACACAGCCTGGACTTCCACTGAGGATCTACCAAGTTGATCTGTGACATTTGTTCACTAATGCTTGATTTTAGTCTCCCTTTGTGAGTGAGCTTGTTTCCTCCATCCCTATTCCCTTTATAAAATGTTATTACTTTTTTACGCTTTGGGTCGTGCGCTTTCTTCCCCTTTTTCCTTTTTAGATTTCTATCTGGATGTGATTCATCCCCCTGAAAGCTGCCTACTCCCTACAACAGAAGTGTCTGCTATTATTGGACAATTAAGGGACTGCTCTATCTCTCTGTTTTATGTTGTTTGTATTGTCTGTCCTTTCAATCAACTTCTATTAGATTTGTACAAATATTTACATCCAGACATTCATCTTGCATTTAGAATTTACTATTGAACATAGTATTTTAGTTCAATTAACATTATTACATTCATTTAGCGATACATTTTCTTTTTCTTTTCTGTATATATATGCCTGTCAAACACTCTTCTGTAGTTGGCTATCACAGTTAGCCAAGTGCCCGCGCACATGCAGGCGATGTAGCACATTAACGCGGCAGCTATTTGTGGAGACAAAAAATGTGTCTTTTCAGGTGGCTGCCACTTGACGTCTGCGTCACGTGAGCTGGTTCAGCAAATGAGGGCGAACCATCTTGACGCGTCCGCCTCCGCATTGCCGCCAGCACTATGTGTAGGGGTCGCTTCTGCTCCAACCGCTCGGCAAGGTATGAGCTTATCCTAACTAGTAGTGCGTGTTACTTAATAGAGAAGTGTGTACCTATTTTTATATGAGGAATGTTGGAGGGTATGCATATACCGTATTTAAGACAAATAAAAACACATTTTTCCACAGAAGCAGATATTTCTAGGTTCATGACTCGAGTTGATTTGTAATAATCTGCAGACTCCTCATGCATGCATTTAAAATGGTTAAAACGGTGAGGCTAAAAAAGCAGTATATTGATTATTCTAAATGTAAGTGTATATTTTAATTTGTTCCAACTCATATTGACAAAATGTATCTCTTGGTTTTCTTGCACAAAGCAAAAGTTGAAAACATACTTGTTCAGCCAACCCTGCTGCTATTTACTATACCTTGTGACTGCAGATTGAGATGAGCCTACAGCACTTTGACAGACTTTCTTCATAGAACATTCATTGCAGACCCTCCAGCAGAAAAGTGGTTAAAAGAGGGAGGGAAACACATATAAAATGAAAAGCTAAGAAGATTCTAAAAACGAGACAAGGTAAGTTAGAAATAGAGGGGAAAGCAAACTCAGTAAACTGTAAAGATGCCACCAGGGAAAAGACATTACATTCAAGAGGATTTATAAAGTCCAGCACTTGACAAGGTATAACGTAAGCCAAACAGAGCCCCAGAGACATGAAAACGACATCATACTTTTTACATAAACTGTTTAATGATTTTGAAAAGTTCACACAAAGTAATTGGCGTAGATTCACTAAACTCTGTTAAAGTGGAGTTAATATCGCATTTGGTTAAAAAAAAAAAAAACACTTTTTACCAAATGTTCGGATATAATGCAAAAATAGTGCTTACTTACTAAGCATTAATCAATATTTTACTGGGTGCGGTATAACCTATGTGGTAAATAACTCAACCGATAAAATTAATTAACTCATAAGAGATATTAAGTTATTACTGCTAGTGATCCATTGGGGGTTATGTAATGTGATGTATTACAAAACCTTATGGCAGAAAAGTAAAGTAATGTATAGAAATATAATGCTTTAAGGCACTTAAAGGGTTAACATACAAAATAAACACAATATAAATAAATAAGGTAGCTAAAAACATAACATTATTAATAACCCCTGTAGTAGTTCAAGTGGCCAGCTAGCCATTGGATAATCTATGGCTAGCTGGCCGCAAATATTTATTAAGAATGTTATAAATTCCAAACACTACAAATGAACCCCCTCTTGCATAACACAGAGGCTAGCAATGACATTGCCTAACTTGCCTTGTCTTTGGCAAACAAAGGATAATCCCAACTACCCAGACAGTTTTGTCTAATAGGGCAATAATTCAATCTTGTAGAAGGGAGATGTTTGGTGGTAAGAGAGTAGGTTTACTGTGGTGGGTTGTTATGCCTCCTGGAGGAGGGATATGGGGGTTAATGCTTTATTTGCCATATGACTTATTAGTAACTAGCTTCTTTGATATGGGGGTGGGAAGGGATGGTGGTGGTATGTGAGATCTCAGTGGACTTTAGTGGCAAGACAGTCATGGGTTACCCAAGACTAGCTGGCCAATTGGAGTTACTAAGGGGTTATATTAAAAAATGGTTAAATATTTAGTTATAATATTTGTATAATTTATTTCAGGTTTAGTTAATCCTGTTTATATGTATATAGTAGCCATTATATACATAGGCAAGACAGGCTTATGCCAGCCTGGGGTACAGTAGGTGATAATAATGTGCAATAATTTTGGGAGGTAACATAATATCTGCAGATATCGGGATTAGTGAGTATCATCAAAATGAGTAGATTGGCGTTATTAACCCATTTGTATGCTCATTTCTGATAAAATATGCCTTTTTTTTAATGTGGTATCTAGTGATGTACCGGGTACCTGGAAATTACCTGGTACCCAACTTACCCGGCCATATTTAAAGTACCTGGAAATTACCCAGAACCGGCAGAGGGTGCTGGGATCCGGTGCCGGGTAATTTCCATTTTGCTCTGCTCCCTTGGTCCTCGTCTTGGAGAACAGCAGGAGCAGAGCAGCAGAAGACTTACAGCAGCCGGCGGCAGAGGGTGAGGAGGACCACTGTGACATCCTGGTGGTGGTGGAAGCAGCAGAAGACATCCTTCAGCTGGTGGCAGCAGAGGACGACATTTTTCACAGCCGGTGTTGGTGGGAGCAGAGGAACATGTGACCGGAGCAGGAGCATTACTATTGGACAGCCGGGGAGGATTTGCACCGGAAGTCGGGCTCGTCCCTGACTGCCTAATAGTAACGCTCCTGCTCCAGTCACATGTTCCTCTGCTCCCACCGGCACTGGCTGTGAAGGATGTCGTCCTCTGCTGCCACTGTCTGACGGATGTCTTCCGTTGCTCCCACCACCACCAGGATGTTGTTGTGGTCCTCCTGCCCTCCGCCGAGATCCTGCTCCCCCTCCACCGCCGGATGCAGGTAAGTCAAAACTACCCGGCCGGTAGTTGCATATGTTTGCGGTGTTTACTCAAAATGTTCCTCTTATCGGAGCATAGTGAATCTGCCATAATTTAAATTTAATCAACTAAAAAGTTGCTAACATAAAAAAAATGTGTTACGTTAAAACAAATAAAATTTACATATAAAAACATGGACACGAGAAATGATTATATTCTTGAAATAAAATGTGATATTTTGCTTTCTTTTCAAGTTTACCTGTGAACTTTGTAAGACTGTGTGCACTGAAAAACTGAAATTATTATTATATTATACATATAAAGTACTGTACATACACAGGGAACAGGGAACTTACTAATGGACAAAGTGGAAAACAAAGGGGTGCATACTGTCCGTGGAATATGAGCAAACTAAGGTGAGTAATAAAATTCACCTCATATTGGAGTGCTTGTCCCTTTGTGTATGTGTGTGTGCGTGTATGTTTTTTATATATATATATATATATATATATATATATATAATAAAAAATTAATAGACGTTACCGTTCTGTGGCTAACAAAATGCTTTTATTTCTGAGAGCTTTCCAGATACACTGATCTTCCAGCGTTATTACAATGAATAAAGCAAGCAAGGTTTAACTAAAAAACAATCAGTTTCAGTGACTGAAACCTATCTCTCCCCCATGTGCTGTATGCGATTTATGACTTGAAGTGCTGAATAGTCCCTGAATGTTAGTGATGTAAGAGTGTGTAGGTGTGTAAATTTATAAAGCGCCCACAGTGTATACAGTGCTTTACAAAAGGTGTGTGTGTGGAGTGGGAGTGTATACCAATGGTGTGGGTAGGTGTGGAAATGTAAGAGGGTGTTGCATTACTAAAAGTGTGTGCAGATACTATGTATCTATGTATCTATGTATCTATGCCTCCACCTGGGAGGGATTCCAACGTAGTGGGAGGAGCCCCTCACAGGAAACACAATACTGATATTCACACACAGTAAATGATAAGAATAACCTTTACTAAAGAACATGTAAATAGACAGTGTTAAACAGATAATAACTACTACTGGTTACAGCTACCCCCTGGCCTCGCAGGGCCTTATCCCACCACTGTGTAAACCACCGTGTCCACCGTACCCTCAGGGGCCCTCGGGCACTCAACCACCCAGGTGTCCACAAGAATAACAGCCCCACCCTTGTATGTGGTGCCACTATGGTGTGTGTACTCTGTTGGGGCACTTATGATATAGGTACCTGCCGGGTGCTCCAGCACCCAGGTGCGCCGACTGAGGAACAATGGAATCCGCCGGTCCAGCGATGGTCCTCCGCCGTGTGTGTGGGGGGGGGGGGGGGGGGTATCCTGCGGGATGGTCCCACACGAAGATAGTCTCTTACTCCTGTTCTGGTGATCTGGTCCCAGACAACCGCTCTCCAGTGCTGTGCAATGTCACAACTGTGTCCCTGGCATAAACAGCTAATGGGGCAGTGTCCCTACCTAAGGGCCTGTCCCTGTCGCTGCCACACTCTTACCAGGGGAGTCGGGGCCTAGCTGGTGATGTCTGGCCTAGTGCAGGAGTCACAGACCCCTGCACACCTACACCCTCCCTTGTCTGTGTCCAAGTTCCGACTGACCTTCAGCTCTGAGCGCGCCAAAACCTCTTCCTGGCTGCCCGTGATCCTGGTGGCCCTATTGGCCTGTTGCGCCCATGTGACCATGCCCCTATGCATGCGGGGGGCTGTAGTCCCCAGGGAGCCTCTTCTCTACTGCCTCCGCGTGCGCCAAGCGTACTGCGCATGCAGGAACCTGCGCACGCACAATCAACATGGTGGCGCCCTGCAGAGGGAGCCGCCGGCGAGCCCGCCGCCACCTGCACCTCCCGCAACATCGCCCGTGGCAGCGGAGGTAAGGGGGGGAAACGGAGAACCGGGGAGCCATGGGGGACCATGCTACATGTACATTTATACATACACACACACTCTTACAGTGGCGTCCGCCTTCAGCCTCGTGCGGCCGTTTCAGCGTGACTTTTAAAACCGCGGGCAGATGCAGTGTTTGATGCGGCATGTTCCGGTATTTTTAGGTGCCACGGGCGGTTTCATTGTATTAGCGCTGTCTCGCCATGAATGCGGCATGAACGCGTCAAAGTGCATGACATTCGCAAAACATCCCCGAAGAAATTCGGGGATGTAGGAGAATAAAAGGGGCCGCCACAGTACATCACTAACATTCAGGGACTATTTAACACCTCAAGTCATAAATCGCATACAGCACAGGGGGGAGAGATAGGTTTCAGTCACAGATAACATTCCAAGATGCACTGTTTTTAAATTAAACCTTGCTTGCTTTATTCTTTGTAACACCACTGGGAGAAGAGATCAGTGTATCTCGAAAGCTCGCAAAAATAAAAGCATTTTGTTAGCCACAGAACGGGCTATTCATTTTTGATTAGTAAGCTCAGCTAACACGGTACACAGATACCTCTACATCTATCTTTATATCTATGTGTGTGTATGTGTGTGTGTGTGTGTGCGTGTGTGTGCGTGTGTGCGTGTGTGCGTGCGTGTGTGTGTTAAAACAAATTAATATGACATAAAAACTTGATGGACACGAGAAGCCATCTTCTTGAAAAAAAATTGATGTGTTGCTTTGTTTTCAAGTTTACCTGTGAACTTTGTAAAATTGTGTGCACTGAAAAACTGAAATTATTACTAGCTACAGACTTTGTGTTTTCCGTTCTAGTAGAAATATGATATTTAGTCTTCCACAATATATACTTTTTTTTTTGCATTCAAAGTTTACAAGATCAAACGTCCTACTAGTATTTCTTTGTATTGTAAATAGAAGGTAATTGATTTAAAACTTCTACTTTCAATGTTCCAATCCGTTATCTTCCAACAGATGATTTCAGATAGATGCTGAATGACACTAAAACACCTTTTAACTAATGGTGCAACTCTTCTATTTTAAACAGTTGACAGGAATTCAATACCAATTTTTATTCACTCAAGGAGTGACCAATATATTTAAGTGGTATTGAAGAGAGATAACAGAATTCCAAACAAGGGTAGACAGCTAATTTCCCATGTCTACCTCATGATGACGGTGTCATTTGTTGGCTTTTTGCTCAAGAATATGTGATTACAACCATGTACTTTCAATTTCTGTCAGTATATTTGTTTATATGCACCAGTATAACAGTACCTCTAATGTGTCACTTTTGCCATGCATGCCAGTTAAGATTATTAAAATGTTTACAGAGTACCTGCAAGGTTTGTCTATACATCAAATCTATGCAGACCAAGTTCAGGATAAACCATTAGATGATGAATGTGCATAGCTCCTGCAACTGCTCAGTAGAGTGATACCCAATAAAATACTTTTTGAACAGACAATCTGCTTAATATTAGCAAACAAATCCCCCACTCTGCAAGTGTTGAAACACAAAGCTAGTTCCATACAGTGACTAGTTTTAGCAGAACAAATTAAGACTGCCCAGTTTTACACCTACATTTAAGATCACAGCTAAAAAAGTCCTACTTTGCATCTCCATCAGATGTGACTCTTAATGGGACGATTACATAATGGTGACCAAAAATCCTAAGCTTACAAAATGAAAAATAGGTGGATATCAGAGCTGAATAAAAAGACCATAACGCAGAGAAATGGGTACTGTTACATTTCTATTTGTCTTCCTTAAATCATTTATAGTTGTTTAAAAAAAAAAAAAAAAAGGAAAAAACAGGTTCTGAAAAAAAGTATTTGTTAGGATATTTTTCAAGGTTTCAGGGAGCAGTGTTTGATATTTATACTTAAAGGGTAGCACTAGCTTTAGTTGATAAACTGTATCCATTATCACACATTTTAAAAGTTCTACCTTCTAAATTTTTCCTGTAGAAAGTGCTATTTTGAGACATTGGAAACAATCCTATGTAGTCTAACAGGCTACTGTACTGTATGTTAAACTTACTTTGGAAGATGTAGAGTCACACTCTTGGCAAATCCATCCATACCCTGTCTGTTTAGGAGACTTTTTCAAAGGAGGGTCCAGACAGCCAAAATGGTAGCAGAGTCTGCATTCATCACACCTACAGAAGAAACAAAGATACTATCTTTCACCATAGAGGCTAAATGAAACTCCTCTGAAAAGCCTGAAATTTCCTACGCACTGGTCAGCATTTGCTGCGACCAAAAACAATCAAGGAAACTGATGACTATTTTAAATTGTTTTCCACTGAAGTAGACATAAAAATTGAAAGACAGTATGTTTAACAAGAGGTGACTACATTTAGTATTTTTTGGCTAATTTTGTATACTACAGTACATGTACAAATGACGCTCATTTAAATGTTTTAAGAGCTGAATATAATATTTTGGGGGAATATATGTTAGAGGAGGACTCATAAGGTTATAACAAGATGCTAAGAAATGACTAAAAAAAAAAGATATATTTTCCATAGACCTTTATAGAGTTTATATGCATTCAAACTGGTCATTTTTGTATCAACAGTGCTTCCACAAAGAACAGGGGAAAAAAACTAAAGGCAACTCCATTCAACTAACAATATATAATATTTTATAAGCTTAGCTTAGTGGTATAAATGTTCTCAGGAGATACTTTATAAATAGTTTTAATACCTCCAGTACAAAACAAACTATATTTTTTAGTTGAGCATTTACAAAATTTGCCACTGAAATGTATTGCACTAATTTTTTTGGAGCACGCATAAAGAGAATGTTGCATACATGTATTTGCAGCAACACATAGTAATATGCTTTATGTATCTGCTGCTACACTTAGAATCACTAAAGCACATTTATCTATGGTAGCTGTCACTTGCCAGGTCAGTAACGCAGATTTAGGGCCACAATTACCAAGCAGTGCGAGAAATGGATCATAAGAGTTCCTCTGGCCTTTATTGTGACACTAGCCACTTAACTTGTAATCGGCAGTAACCACCTCAATGCTCTATGGGTGCATAAATGAGGTTAGGGGACAAAAAAGTTCAGTTTTGAAAAGATAATGGAAGTCTCCCAGCTAAAAAAAAAAACTGAGGAATTTTTTCACATACTACACTGGATCAAAATATTGTAAATTCAAATATAGGATAGGTATCTGTGGTCTAAATTTTGCATAGGTTGAACTTAATGGACATAAGTATTTTTTCAAACTCATCTACTATGTAACTTTGTAACAGCAATATTGAGTTTCTTGTAGTACTTCTTAATCATTATAACCAGGGATGGATTTCCCTATTGGTGATCGTGGTTGTGCTAGTGGGCTGATGCAGCGGCTCCCCTTGCAGCAGCCCCTGTTGGCTTTCAAGCTCCCCTTGCAGCAGCCCGGCGGCCACTGTCTGCAATACTCCCCCTCCTTTCTTTTGAAAGGTTTAAGAAAATTATTTCTCCCTCTTGCAGCGCCTTCATAGGTAGCATAATTCCCCCCCTCATCGGGAAACATCCATATGAATAGCAAGAGCAAAGAGGAGAGCACACCAACATCTGATAATGAATAGATATTATGGAAAAACATAACATCCACACTTACAATTCAGTTAAAATACATAGTTTTTTTTCTGAATTGAGTGACACATTTTTTTATTGCATTCAATGTTTTACCAATGCTTAGTGTGATCACTTCTTTGTTCCTGGTTTTCAGTAGAGTATTTGAATATGAAGATTCAGATTTACGGGTAGCTTTTATGTAGTAGGCGAGGACTAAAATCCTGTATTTCAATCTGGAAGATATGCATGACAGTCAATGGATTGGAAAAGAAGACTGATTGAGGAGAAGACTATTTCCAATCCGAGTTCTTAAAACTCTGTGATACCCATGCTCCACTACGCAGTATAAGAGTACCAGAGGCCCACCTTCCGTGAATTACAACTGTCCATATAGTATTCTACCATTTCAGGGATGCCTTGTGGAAAAGCTACAAAGTTACTGGCACTACCGAGGATCTTAATCACTACAGATGCCTGTGGAATATGTGCACAAGGCAAACAAGACATGCAAAAGCACAATATTACTCTGACAATCTTCAGCAGACTACATCAAGCCCAGCTAACTTCTAGAAGGTTATCAACAATATATTCCAGCCTTCTAGCCATCAACAACCAAGTAATATCACTAAAGAGGATATTACTCTGAAAAATCCCACTGACATTGCAAATGCATTCAATGATTACTTTGTGGGGTGTGCTACTAACTTATTAGCGAAACGCAACCCAAACCACAAACATGAACCTCATTCTGAGAGTACCCCTGTAGTCCCACTCTCTCCCAACACTACTCCCAATTTTCAATTTGTCCCAGTATCCGAAAAGATTACACAAGAGCTCCTCAAATTAAAACTATGTTCCTAAGACTTGGTGCCCCAGCCATTGCCAAACCAATTGCTTCCATAGTCAAATCTATCCTGTCTGCAGGCCATATCCCTAAGACCTGGAAAACTGCCCGAGTTGTCCCAATCTTCAAAAGTGCGAACAAAAACACTGTCTCAAACTACAGGCCAATCTCTCTTCTAAAGTCATGGAACATGTGTTCAATCCCAATTAAGCGATTACTATACCAAGACAAATTTCCCTAGCCAATTCAAATCTGACTTTAGCCCCAAACACTCCACGGTAACAACCCTGCTAAAAGTTTGCAATGAAATCCAGTGTGGAATGGAACTGGCACAACTCACTGGTGCAATATTCTTAGATTTTGCAAAGGCTTTTGATACTGTTGATCATGTTATCTTGCAAACTCCAGTGCTCTGGAATAGGGAAGCATGTTTTAAACTGGTTTCATTCCTACTTATCGGGTAGATCCCAACATGTGTCCATCTCAGGCTCTAACTCCAACCCCTTGGATATCACCTGTGGTGCCCCCCAAAAGGCTCTGTTCTGGGGCCCTTACTCTTCTCAGTGTTCATCAATGATCATCCTACAGCTTGTAAGGAAGCTTTAATACACATGTATGTAGATGACACAATCTTATATGCACATAGCCCCAGCCTCTCCGACCTTGAACACATACTTCAATCTGACTTTTTGAGACTTGAAAATTGGATTTCCCAAAACAAACTGTTTTTAAACACTGACAAGACTGTAACAATGATATTTGGGACCAGGGATACATTTTTAAAGCTTCCAATGACTGAGCTCCAGATCAGAAACAACACTAATACTACCCTAACTCCTATTACTAGTTTTAAATACTTGGGCATATGCTTTGACTCCGATTTAAAATTCGGGATGCACATTGATACCCTGACAAAAAAAAACTATACCAAACTAGGTGTAATTTACAGGAACAAATCATCCCTTAGTCTGCTGGTCAGAAAATGTATCACACAGCAGATGCTAATGTCAATTATCGACGATGGGGACATAGTATACAGCTCGGCACCCCAAACCCACCTTAGCAAACTTGATACCCTCTACAATTCAATATGCCGTTTTGTTCTCCAATGCAAATATAACACACATCACAGCGAAATGCTCAAAGAATTAGATTGGTCATCACTTGAGTCTGGGCGCAAAGTTCATCTCTCCTGTCTTGCCTTCAAATACTTTCTGGGCAAGCTACCTGTCAACGTGAACAAGCTCCTCACCCCTACCACATGCAGCACTTATCATCTGAGATCTGACTCGAAAAGACTGTTCATGGTCCCAAGGTTCACCAAAGTATCTGGCTGCTCCTCCTCCTTTTACCGTGCACCCAAAACTGGAACAATCTACCGGAGACTCTCACAGCCACCACCAGTCTAAGTTCTTTCAAAACTAAAGCTGTCTCACATTTTAATCTGGTCTGTAACTGTTACACATGCCTATAATATATATTATCTCTAACTCTGCACTGTTTATGCAAGGAAGCCCTCAAATTCACTGAGCTGAATCAGTTTTGTAAGGAGAAATGAGCCAAAATTCCTCAAAACCGATGTGGGAGACTGATCAGCAGTTACAGGAAATGTTTAGTTGAAGTTAATGCTACTCAATGGGTACTGAATCTAAAGCAGGCCTGCACAACTCCAGTCCTTGAGGTTTGCAAACAGGCCAGGTTTCAGGATTTCCCTACTTCAGCACAGCTGGTTCAATTAGTGGCTCAGTCGTCTGGATAATTTGATATGGTAGATTATTTCAGTATAACTCGGGAACTCAAATAGTTTAATATTGTTTAATACTGAGAAAAAGAACAGGTATCAAATGCACTTACATTCAACTAAACCCAACATGAAGGATTAATTTAATGCTGCGTACTCGCAGTGATATATTCTGTAATCCACCATGTCCATCCCATGCTCACTGCTATGTCACTGCTCCCAAGTTCCAGTACTGAACTGACTGCAGATGCAGATGCGTATTGAACGGTTCCTCCTCCCAACACGTTTCACAGTGAATAGCCGCTTCAACAGAGAATGAGCCAGAACTACTACTATTTATGGACCCTCAACAAATAACATATTAGCCTATATTAGCATTAAACGTAACAGTACAAAAACAAAAAAGCATGTTCACGACAAACTGCACAATGGCAACAAAAATGTGTACTAATTTGTTGTATGTGCTGCTTAAAAAGGAATAAATTATTTGGAAAAATAACATCTAAATTCAAAACGACAATAAAAACTGGATAAGTAATGTATTTGATAATGTAGTAAAAAAAAAAAAGCGGCTGAATGAAAATAAGAATGAAATGCGTGGGAGGAGGATTCTCTTGTTTGTGTTTTTTTATATCTTTTTATGTAGTTTTATAAAATGTTTTTACCGATCTTTTTTGCTGGTGAGTTCTATTTTAGTTAGGGGCAGCTGTAACACTTATCTATTTTGTTCCTGCTTGCCAATTTTGATCGGAGAGATGCCACAGGGGGATAAGGATCACCTGTCTGGGTGCACCGCGCTGTTGTTGAGGAGAAGGGAATGGTGATCAATCGTTAGTACAAAGGTACTCCATACTGGATACTTCAAAGGAGACATTGTTTTATTCATTGCAGCCATATTAGGCTTGACGCTACAGGTCTGTTTCACACAGATCGGTTTATTTCTCCACCCCTCCCTTACCTCCTATACGAGCAGCGTGTATTTCCATTTAACCCCATTTGGACCCTGCCTTTATTACCTACACATTTTGGCTTCATATAGCCATTGGGGCTGTTCCTGGAGCTTATAGACATTTTATCAATCTAATTCTTTGTACGTGCTGCTTAAAAAATGAATAAATTATTTGGAAAAATAACATCTAAATTCTAAACGATAATAAAAACTGAATATGTAATGTATTTGATAATGTAGTAAAAAAAAAAAAAATGAGGCTGAATGAAAATAAGAATACAATATACGGTGGTTTGCAGACGTATTCACCCCCGACCAATAATGTCATATTTTGTTTGTACAGTTTTTCAAACAAATTTTCTTTTATTTATTTTATTCAAAGCTACAAAGCTGTAGTTGTTAAACTGAACACTGTTATATGGGCAGGAGTTTAATTGTCAGCAAAGAAAATGTACAAAATGAAATCACTGGTTGCATAAGTATTCAGCCCATTTATGTCAGTACTTGGTAGAAGCATCTGTCATGGGAGAGGGGGTTTGGCCTGGGATTAAAGGGGTTATACCCCTTTTGGCCACCCCCTACTCTCACTTGGGGAGCAAGGGGTTAACTTGACTGTGGTCCAGTAATGTGTTTTTACCTTGCTTCAGCATCCTAATGTATATTCCCCTATAAAAATGCATTGTTTCTGTTCCAGTGTTTGCACCAACACATACACTGGGATTGATGCGGGATGCTTAAGGGGTTAATGAGCTGCAGTTTTAGGAAAATACAAATATGTGTGGTGTCTTTTCAGAAATATCTGGGCTTCAAAAGGCTTGATTGAAGTTGGGTGTGAAAAGTACAGAGGGGGTTTAGTGTATGTTAATACCTAAGTTGCAGGCCAAGGGTATATTGCTGGTAGAGACAGCTGGGACCCAGGTCTGGAGCATTGGGGGTGAAATATAGCACCTGTGACAAATGTTCTCTACACCAGAGGCCCAGCTTCAAATGATTTCTTGACAAGGGGTTTTATGGGGGCCTGTGGTGCGGTTACAGAAGGAGATATCAGAATGAGTGACCTTATTAAATATAAGAATATTATGAGATGTCCTCGGCTGAACGTGCTAAAAGCTACATGTGTGTATTCGTGGGACCGATTCGCACATAATGATTACAGACACATGATGTCTAGCAGGTACTAAGAGACAGATATTAATATATCTCTTAATTTTAGTATTACACGGTAATATTTAGTCTCATTGGGAGCGTCATGCGTGCCGGAATGTATTAATATGTCTCGCGTGCCAGTAAGTATTACTGAACTGAAGTTATGAAGTTATTTAGATAGGAAAAGCAGTTTTTAAACGTCCTTGGGTGGGAGGAGTTTTACTCTGGGGAAGACTGTCAACCTCACCACTGATTTATGAGAGGGGCTGGGTTTAGGTTGTGTTCAATGGGAAATAATTGTATATAAACAAGGCTCAGCCTATGGCTATTGTCTTTTGTGCTTTTCGTGATGTCTACATCTGAACCTGTGTTATGGAAGAAATTGCCAATCCTGTATCCTGATGGCTTTCTTGTCCAAACCCCTTAAGTAAGTGTATATTTTGCCTGTTATTTGTATATCTTGTGTGTTCACCTTTTTCAAGGCATAAATTATATTTTATCATATCTCAGCCGTGTTCAGTTAAACCCAGGTATTTTTGGTGTATAATATAGGCCTCTCACAAGTTCCCGTGACAGCATCTTTTGCAGCAATTACTGCTATGAGTCTTTTTAGATAGGTCTCTACTAGCTTTGCACATTACAATGGTGTAATGTTTGCATATTCTTCACAAGAAAATTGATCCAGTACTATTGCAGTAAGTTTATTGGGGATCGTTGATGGACTACAATCTTCAAGTCTCGCCATAAATGTTCAATTAGATTCAAGTCAGGAGTCTTGACTGGGCCACTCAAGAATATGAATTATCTCCTTGTTCAACCACTTTGGCTTTGTGCTTTGGGTCATTGTCCTGCTGAAATGTGAATTTCCTCTCCAGTTTCAGAATCTTGGCTGACTCAAACAGGTTTTCCTCAAGGATTCACCTTTACTTTGCACTATCCATTCTCCTCTATATCCTGGACAGTTCCCAGTCCTTGATGAAGAGAAGCATCCCCATCACATGATGATGCAACCACCATGTTGGACAGTTTAGGATGGTGTTAAGATGTGCCTTAAAAGGAGCCGTTCCTCCCAGCATCCAACTTTTAACATGTATAAGTGGTCTCCGGAAGCTGAACCACATTCATTTCAGCTCCAGGAACCCCGTCTTCCCAAGATACTTACCTATACATGTTAAAAAAAAAAAAAGTGATAGAGGGACAAAAAATAACGAGCACGAGGAACTGCCCTACTAATTAAGTGTTTTGTTGTTAATATCTTCCCGGGTCATTTTTTACTTCAAATAACTGTTCTGTGCAACCATATTGGCAAGCCTTACATTTTCTACACTTAAAAGGCCAAGTGATCTGGAAGGCAGCCAAGAATAACACAACAGATTTTTTTAAACACTGTAGGAAAAATGATGCGTTTAAGTTTAACTGCTCGTTTGTAAACAATCCTTGAGTTTCAGGTAAAATTGGATAAAGGATAGGATATATCATATATCTAAAAAAAATGTTTATGTAATTAATGCTTCTTAATATATTTTTATTTTGAAAGATCCTGTATTAAACACAGCAATGAAAAAAAGATCAGCTGACGCCTCTACAGTTATACCTCTCTGTCTATCCAAATTGGTAGCCTTGCTAAAGGCATTATCAATAGTTTCTTCTTCATAAGGGAGGTTTGGGGACCTGTTCTTTATTAGTTATTTTGAAACCCTGTACTGGCTGCAGTTCTCTGAGGATAGTGGGTGAGCACCGAAGTGGAGACTGCAAATATCCTCTAGTTTAAAATGATATTTTTTGCAGAAAAACACATCACCACAAAGAAAAAAAGCAAGAGAAAATATCTCTTGCTACTGAAAAAGGATTGCAGAAACTATGTATCTTGAAGAATTCGGAATTGGTTTTCAAAAGGTCATTCAGCTTGAAATATCTTTCGCCATTCTTTCTGTTATTACATCTGTGAATTTTTATTCTGTACACATCATCATTTTGTGCTTATTAATAAGTCTAGAATGATATGTTTGGCTTATTGTCATCCATTGCACTCTTGAAATATGTTCTGTTGCTATTATTCATATTGACAGCTCTATTCTGTTACCGAAAGGAACTGCATGCGCGTTAGGTTGCATACTATGACAAATGTACTTTGTTATATCAGTTAGGTTGCATAGTATGACAAATACACTTCGCAAAATCCAATAGCAAATTAGTATTTTAAAGTACCTTCTCCAAATCGAATACATTTTGAGAACATTTCCCCTTTTCTTTTCAATGAAGTTAGAGATTTGTCTGTAGAAACGATTGCCTAATTAACCCAGTAAAATTACTGTGTATAGTCTGTTTTATGTGTCTTGCTGTCTTTACATTTCAGATATTTTGTCTCAATTCCATTTCTCCAATGCACACATTTAGAAATATGTTTTCTTTTAACACCACCGTTTTACCATTAGAATCTTTTTTTTTAAAGCATTTATAACACGTTGCAGTAAAAAAAATGTGAAAAATAATAATAATTTACTATTATTGCAAAGATTTATGAAGCTTCGAACCTTACGATTGTATTGTATTGTATGTCTTTATTTATATAGCACCATTAATGTACATAGCGCTTCACAGTAGTAATACATGTGGTAATCAAATAAATAACAGATAATATAAATAACAGATCATGGGAATAAGTGCTTCAGACATAAAAGTAACATTAAGGAAGAAGAGTCCCTGCTCCGAGGAGCTTACAGTCTAATTGGTAGGTAGGGAGAACGTACAGAGACAGTAGGAGGGAGTTCTGGTAAGTGCATCTGCAGGGGGCCAAGCTTTATGTATCATGTGTTCAGAATATCCACAGTGCTATTCATATGCTTCTTTAAGCAAGTGTGCCTTAAGGTGGGTCTTAAAGGTGGTTAGAGAGGGTGCTAGTCGTGTACTGAGGGGAAGTGCATTCCAGAGGTGTGGGACAGTCAGTGAAAAAGGTTTAAGGCGGCAGAGGGCTTTCGATACAAAGGGGGTAGAAAGAAGACATCCTTGAGAAGAACGCAAGAGTCTGGATGGTGCATAACGAGAAATTAGGGCTGAGATGTAAGGAGGGGCATAAGAGTGTAAAGCTTTAAAAGTGAGGAGAAGAATGGAGTGTGAGATGCGGGATTTGATCGGAAGCCAGGAGAGGGATTTCATGAGGGGAGATGCTGAGACAGAATTAGGAAAGAGTAGAGTGATTCTGGCAGCAGCGTTTAGGATAGATTGTAGGGAAGACAGGTGAGAGGCAGGAAGGCCGGACAGCAGGAGGTTACAGTAATCAAGACGGGAGAGAATGAGGGCCTGAGTCAGAGTTTTAGCAGTCAAGCAACAGAGGAAAGGGCGTATCTTTGTTATATTGCGGAGGAAAAAGCGACAAGTTTTAGAAATGTTTTGAATGTGAAGGGCAAATGTGAGAGAGGAGTCGAGTGTGACCCCTAGGCAGCGTGCTTGGGCTACTGGGTGAATGATCGTAGTTCCAACAGTAATGTGGAAGGAGGTAGTAGGGCCAGGTTTGGGAGGATGTATGAGGAGCTCTGTTTTAGCCATGTTGAGTTTAAGGCGGCGGGGGGCCATCCAGGATGATATAGCAGAGCGACATTCAGAAACTTTGGTTTGTACAGCAGGTGTAAGGTCAGGTGTTGAAAAGTATATTTGTGTGTCGTCAGCATAGAGGTGATAATTAAACCCAAAATATATTATTAGGTCACCTAGAGAGAGTGTATACAGAGAAAAGAGAAGAGGTCCCAGGACAGAGCCCTGGGGTACCCCCACAGAGAGATCAATAGAGGAGGAGGAGGTGTTAGCAGAAGAGACACAAAGTACGATGGGAGAGGTAGGATGAGATCCAGGATAGAGGTTTGTTCCGAATACCAAGAGTATGGAGAATGTGAAGGAGAAGAGGGTGGTCCACGGTGTCAAATGCTGCAGAGAGGTCGAGTAATATGAGCAGTGTGTAATGACTTCTGTCTTTGGCAGCATGGAGGTCGTCAGTTATTTTAGTGAGGGCTGTTTCCGTGGAGTGAGCAGTGCGGAAGCCAGATTGTAGAGGGTCTAGGAGAGAATAGGTGTTAAGAAAATGGAGCAAGAGAGAATACAAGACGTTCAAGGAGTTTAGAGGCAAAAGGCAGGAGGGAGACAGGTCAATAGTTAGAAAGACAGGTAGGGTCAAGCTTGCTGTTTTTGAGTAATGGTATGACTGTTGCATGTTTGAAGGAGGATGGAAAGGTTCCAGAGCAGATGGTGGAGTTAAAAATGTGTGTGAGCGTAGGGATTATAGTAGGAGCAAGAGGTTTTAGGAGATGGGAGGGAATGGGGTCAAGAGGGCAAGTGGTAGAGGGAGAAGAGGCGATCAACAGAGACACATCCTCCTCTGAGACAGTGGAAAAAGAGTCAAGGAAGGCAGGAGGAGAGTTAGGAAGAGGTGTAGGATGGGAGGAAGAAACAGAGGGGATGTTTTGCCGTATGAATTCCACTTTTTCCTTAAAATAGTCAGCAAAGTCCTGAGCGGAGATGGAGGAAGGAGAGGTAGATGAGGGTGGTTTGAGTAGAGTATCAAAGACAGAGAACAGTCGGCGTGGGTTAGACTTGTGCATGTTGATTAGTGAAGAAAAGTAGGCTTGTTTAGCTAGTGAGAGGGCAGAGTTGAAACAGGATAGCATAAATTTGTAGTGAAGGAAGTCTGCGAGAGTATGAGATTTCCTCCAGAGGCGTTCAGAGGAACGAGTGGAGGAACGCAGCATGCGCGTGTGGGAATTTAGCCAGGGTCTAGGGTTAGAAGGGCGAGGGCGGCAGAGAGATGATGTAACATCAGAGATTCATCCGGAGTTAAATGCCCATGGCTGTTAACGACGATCGAGCTCTGATCATCCTTATTGGCGCTTTGTCAATCCTCCCCAAAAAGTGAGGCTTGCAATACAAGGAATTTTACAGCACCAATCTCCCAATATATCCACCACCCTCATTTTTTTTTCTTTTTTACAGGATGGGAACCCAGTAGAGGGGTGACCTGATCCACGCTATTTGCAACTAAGGTGACTTCCCAGTTCCTGAGATACTTACCAGTGAAGTTACCAGGTTTTAAATCTCCCTTCAACAAAATGGCTTCAAAATCTCAGGCCATTAGGATGCCGCAACATCATCGGTTGCAGCTTCCTATTGGACGTCCATTGAATTTGCAATTACAAAGCTGCAATTCTGGTCATTTCCCTGTTATCTCGGGAACCATAGGGACCCAAGAGTTTAAAATAGCATGGTTCAGTTCTGGATGATCCCCTTAACTTTACTAAACAAACATGAATGTAAACAAATAGAAGGGAAAAGTTTGAAGATGACACAGCTACAGAATATTGCCATATGGATTTCCCGCACCTTAAGAAGGGGTCAGCTTCCAATATATTTTTGGCCCATATTTAATAAGCGGTGCTATGACGCAAGGAACCTTAAATGTATGGTTCCACCTTGTGTGGATTAAAAAACATAGGTATGAAGCAGGGGGTCCTTAACTCTTAACTGCGTTCATTTCAGCTCTGGGGCCCCCTGCTTCCTGATTAGCAGTCGTGGCTGGGTGAAGAATATGGAGATTTAAATGTCCCTCGGCATAGGAGATAATTGGAAGCCGCAACATTTTCTGTCGCGGCATCCTATTGGACCCCATGGGAACTTTAAACCTCCATGAGATACCGTCGGTACCATCGAAGGTATGAATCTGGGGAAGCAGGGTTTGATATTAATGTGATTCAGATGCGGAGACTGTCTGCTTCATACCTATTTTTTTTTAAATGGGAGAAAGCTCCTTTAAAGCAAATTTAGGTGAATGGGCCATTACGTGTCTCCTGGCATGACACCACCTAGCTAATATGGTCCATAATAAGTACAATTCCAATGCTGTGAAAGTTAGGCAATTTTCTGATGCAAATAAATGTAATGGGTGAGGAAAGCAAAAATATAACCAAACAAAACTTTTACCAGAAATATCACTAAACTTGTGGGTATTGAAATGGTGTCATAAATATTAAAGTACAGAATCCATTGATACAAATTAACGGACACCTTTTGGCTTATTTGTGAGAATCAAATATTAAAGTAGCAATATACACTTTCAATTTCTTAAGTCCATTATCTCATATTTTGTAAGAGAAAACACAATAAAATGCTGTTACTCAAGCTCCAGAAAAACAATATACAGTACAAAGTAATCACAAGTCACAAACAAAATACTAATGGTGTTTTTATACACAATATCATTCACACCTGCAGTGGTAAATCCAGATTTGCTAATTGTGATGTTGACATTGTTAAATTATCCCATTATTGAGTGTAGATTAGGTTCACTGTTTTGTTCACAGAAATTGCATTTTATCTTCATTATTTTTGTTGGCATTGCTAAGTCTTGTAAGTAACTAATGAAAGAAATGATGCTGAGATCAAAGCCACTGCCAGACGCTAGGCACAGCTGGTATAGTCAGAGAGGGATAGTTTGAGAAACAAGTGGAAGAAACAGATTGTAAAAAAACAGAAATGCTATTATAGTTACTTAAAATGGTATATTTTATATTATTTTAGTAATTATATATTTCTGTTATGTATTTTATAAGGTTGATTCCTTGGCAAGAGGATATCTAACATTTAGTGATAAATGTTTCTCATTTATTTGGTGATACATCTTTCATGGTGTTAAAAAGCTGTATAGATTCATTTGGAGGAATCGGTAGCAGACTTATCCAATTGTAATTCTAAAATATAGTACTTAAGACTGGTAGTAACTAAAGGATCAATTTCAGCTCAAAAGCAATCCATAACATGGAGCAAAAGTATTCTTTTACTTCAATTTGCACTGTGGCAGATGTGTATGAAACTTGTGGTTTGAGCCCATTTCTTCAGCAGAGGTTAACGCCAATATAGACATGCCATAATCTGCTGATATATCTAATTATACTACAGCTCCAACAAACTCCATCACTAACTGCTTAAAAAAATCACTTCCCAAATTACACAATTTGTAAATGTTGTAGGCCAGAGCTATTGTTGAGGATGCTTCAGGCATATGACCCGATTGTAGATAACTTCAAAAAATGTTAAGAATGCAGAAAAAATTATAAATATTTAAAAAAATGCTGCTATTCTAATTAACAATTCCAAAAAGTTATTAAACATGTTACATTGATTGCTTAAACATTACTGTATATATAGATTTAGCAAATGTTATTATACCCGCTTGTGCGCTATGGTAGGATATTCTGTGATATTCTGCATTATCACTGTCATTGAATTCTACAGAAACTCTTTGATATTCTTTGTTATAACATAATATGTTGTATTATCAGTGGAAGCAATGAAGTCTGCTTAATCAGTACGATAAGGTGTTTTCTTCTGTAAAAAAAACTGTATACATCACACCGCAGCAATCATAATTTTAGATTGGCAAGAGAGCTGGGATAGGGTGCCATACAGAATAAAATGTTAATGTTTCTGCAGTGGACTTAATAGAATGGAGTTCATTGAACAAATTACATAATTTTTAATGCAAATATAGATGAAACAGACATTACTGTTCCTGCTAACACGACGCATTAAGTATTGCATGTTAAGAAAATGACGCACGCACTACCATTTGATTCAATAGAGCTGCGTTAATCTTGCATCACATATCACGGCAGCGTGGCGCAATGCATCACATTAATGGGAGCAATAGTGTCTGCAGCAGAAACCATGGGAAAAAAGAATGCATGTTTTCAAGGAACAATGCTTTCTCCAGAAAGACTTAGAAAAAAACCTAACATAAAAAGGGAAGACTCACCACACTGTCATCACAAAAATAAGTAATTTAAGGAAGCCAAACCCCACTCAAATTTCAATAAAATTATTATTATTATTATTATTTTAAATAATTTATTCAACACTCAAGGGCTTTTTGAAACCACAGAATTCCCTGTGGTCTGTGTCTCTTCCGTGGCTCTTAAATCTGTATTTGTGGCATGAACTGAGCAAAGTGGCACGAACATTGGGGCGGTTTCTCAGAGCCTGTGTAGTTTGACGAGTTACCCTAACCCGGGTTTAGGGTGTTTTCTTATTTTAATCATGGGTTAGGTATCTGGGGTATCGTGTTTTCAAAACAGAAGGGAAGCTGAGCACACCAAAAGAAATGCAATAATTTATAAAAAGTTCATTTAATTGACTGATTACAGTCAAAAACCATACGACATTTCAGTGTACAAACACCTTCTTCAGGGTTTCTACACCGAAATGTCGGATGGTATGTGACTGTAATCAGTCAATTAAATGAACTTTTTATAAATGATTGCATTTCTTTTGGTGTGCTCCGATTCCCTTCTGTTCTACATGCAGTTACCCTGACTAGGTTTTTTTCTGTTTGCAGCACCCACCACTATTCCTGTTTGTTGCTCTTGTTCCCATAGAGTTGGAGCATCCCAAGTTGCATTTATCTTGACTCTTGTGTATCGTGTTTTCAGCCATGGACATTTAACATGACTGCTGCTGGGGGTTCATCCTATGGGAAGGTTCTACAAACTTTTAGAACTTCAAGTTAAAATTCACTTGATTATAAAAATGTTGTTTAAATGCATTTTTTTAGCATTTATTATGTGTAAGAAAATAACATTAAACTATAGATTAGAATGATAATATATTGGTCCTAATGGGAAAAAAGTATATATGATTTGTATAGTTTTATATTGTAAAAGAAGATTATTATTGTGGCTTAAACATTGCTAGGACAAAAACCTTTTTAGCACTCAAAGGGTTAAAGCAGAAATCCTGTCTCAAATTGATTTTCTTTCTAGCCTACCTGAGCCCAGAGCTGAACGGTGATTACCGGACATCCGGGAATGTTCCCGAGATATTTGTTGTTGGGTTTTTTTGTACCGTTTAAAAAAAATACAAATAACCCACATAACTAAAAATATGGCCATGGTGTCACCAATAGAAAGTCGTAAAATCACTTCCTGATACGGCCGCAGCTTTTCTATTGCCTACCGGAGCAAGCCCTGACCCCGTGGCCATTTGTGTTCACTGGTTTTCTCTGTGAAAAGCTGGCTCTTCACTCAGGAACTAAGGTCACTGGACTTCAGGGTACTGTACCAAACGGCGAGCTTCGGGGGTTCAGGTATTCAAAAAAAGAAATAAAGCAAGCAGACTGGACTGCTGCGTTAAGTTTTTTTATGTCCTTGAATGTCCAGACATCATTACATTCCAACATAATGCAATGCTGTGTTTCCCTACTCAAAATTAGTACATTAGAATCTAATCAATACAGTAGATCCTGATTTAACAATGTAAATGAGATAATGGCTGAGACAAGGAGGAGGTCAATCTAATTTTATTTACAAAGCCTGGTAAACCCATCCAATTTCATTACACTAGAGGAAATCTTATCAGCAAGCCTGCAGAAGGCTAAATGTTCACACATGGGACCCATACACTAATGCTTGAGCTGAAAAAAGTGACTGCACGGCTGTGACGGTAGGGGGTAACCAGGCTCTCAAATAGAGGTTAAGCCCATTTTGGTACCCATGATCCGTGAATAAGGGTCCAAGAGAGTTAGCTCTTGGGCCCAGTAACATTGTACCATTCTGTTGTACTGTATGCAACAAAAGTATGTTTTGTGTTTTTTCCTTTCCGGGCATGCCAGCAAGCAGGGATTGCTAGGGTATGTTTCAAGGTTTTTTTTTGTGGAGGACCAGTTGACAGAATGTGCCTAGGAGGTCGGGGTCCGGAGTTGTCGGTTCCCCCATAAATGTACCCCGGAACCATGCCTGATTCTCGGATACATGTAGACACATTGTCCCGGCAATATCTACACCCTTGATAACACAAGTGCGACTCACCACAAGGGTACCCTGCTTCAGCACAGCCCAGAAAGTAGAATGGGGCACAGGGATAAAACATCTATTCCTGTAACTGAGGGAATCCCTGGTTAAGGGGGGTACCCCAGCTTGTGCCCAGGTGACCCACAACCAGTATAGGGTTTGTGGGTACCCCAACCGTATATAAAGTTGAGGGGGGACTCAGAGTCCAGACTGAGTCCAAAAGATAGTGCGTGGGGAATAAGGCAGATAGAAAGAAAACTACAACCTTGTTCTCTTTCTGCCCTCTGATCCCCAAGACTCAGAAGTACATTAAACTATACCTTAATGTATTAAAATATACTTTATTAACATGTAATGTGTTCTTTACATTTGGAACCGATGTCCAAACAGGCTGCCTGAGCTAACCCATATGCGCTGGTAAGTCTGCTGGACATCGGAGTTCAAAGCAGTCAGAGGATGCCCAGAGGTGAGAATATCATTTGGTCAGCAGGGAAAGGCGGAGTACCAGGTCCGGAGATCAATGACAGTCGTCCGGGCTGCCACTTGCTCTGCCAGACCTGGTGGATTCTGTCTCAGCGGGTGGCATTGAGAAAGCCAGGGAAAAAGGTGGCAAGCTTGCGCATGCCCCTTGGCTATTTCGGATTTCCTGCTGACCCAGCTTTTCTAGCCGGCTTGGCTCTGATTGATTGCTTGTGAATTTTACCATGCGTTGATGGGCTGCTGAATTTTTTGAATGAAACTCAGAATATAGTAAGAATCTGTGAGCCAATCAGATTGTAGTCCTCCGGTAGTAAGAGCACGGACGGGCTTTTCAAAGTTGCTTCTGCATGAATAGCATGTAAAGGCAGAAAAGCCTGCCTTCCAGAGTCCAAGTCCCGACGTTTGCGCCCAAGTTCTCAGAAACTATCAAAGCGGTCATGGCTGGGATTTTATGCCGATTTCAGTTCCAGGAGATTTGGAGTAACTTGCGGTCAGAAGGGACCAAGTTCTCAGAAGAGAACGTAGCAGTGGCGTGTGGAACTTTGGGGTTTGGGTTTGAGGAGTCTCGGACAAGGGAAAACTGTTCTATAGAGTTCCCTGCACCTAGGAAAGTCTAGTTTTCAACCCCAGTCCCAAAGTAAGTGTGTCTTTTTTGTATTTTGTGTATCATTGTGTGTAAGCAAATTTATGCGAATAAATTACAATTACTTTCATTACCTTGTTCTGTTCAATGTATGATCCTAGTAAAAAGGTGCAAATAACCTGGTCTCCCATGACAACGGCCAAATACACAATTATTACTCAAATTAACATCATGAAAAACAGTTTATTCAGGGAAATGAAACTTGCATTATATTATAGTACACTCCTGTTAACCATTTCCTTCATAAGACTAATATATTCAATAATAATTAGGACTGATAGAAAGAGCCCGTGATATAGTCACGAGTGCCTTCAGAAGGGTACATTTTTGGTGCACATCACACTAACAATTTTTGTTTTATTTTGTGAAATATATACAGTGAAAAATCAAGGTGAAACCTAAATCTAAAGTGATAATAAAATATTAATAAAATAGACACGCAGTGCTACAGTATCTGCTGTTGACAACCACTTGTATGTACCTCTGGTAATAGTGACTTTGCAACAGTGTGAGATGTGCTGGATACAAAATAACACCACTAATATTGTCCTCCTGCTGTATACAATATAGTTGATTGCACCACTCACAAATACTTACTTAAAGTAGCAAGCACATCTGCTTGTTTTTTCTCTGTACTTTAACAGCACTGGAACCAGGGGTCCGTCAAAGCTAAACAGCATTATTTTTAACTCTGGATACCCTAAGGTACCCAAGATACTTACCATCATAGTTAACAGTGTTAAAACAAAATTCAAAATGGCCACCGAATCTCATGGGTCCCGCGTGTCAATCGAATGGCCATTTAAATGTCCAGGGACAACACCGATAACATTGGTAAGGAAACCAGAGGCTACATACAGTCGTGAAAAAGAAAGTACACCCTCTTTGAATTCTATGGTTTTACATATCAGGACATAATAACAATCATCTGTTCCTTAGCAGGTCTTAAAATTAGGTAAATACAACCTCAGATGAACAACAACATGAACCACCACTAAAAGCATGAGAGGTTAGCCACCCCAGAAGCCGGGTCCTGTTCCTCGCCAAAACATTGCAGGGAAAGCTCAGGCCCTCCTGTTCCACGAGGGTATGCACCACCACTAGCATGAATCTGCCACCTCACGACCACAGATGGTCTGGGGGGGGGAACAAGGGTTACATATACATGAGATATGTACATACTAAAAAACGGATTATTGGTTGGTCTAGATGATCTGGATAGGAGACTAATGAGAAAATAGAGGGAAAGGGGGAGGGAGGGGAAAGGAAGGAAAGAAAAAGAGACATAAGGAACAAAATACAAGAGACACATTTGACCTGCATTTATCATTTGTCACAAACATATACGTATATTCAAAATCATAAATGTACCATCAAGAAATAACAAAACTAATTGTACAATCCGACATAGAGGGATATGCCATAATACTCTGCGTACTAAAATGAGTATGTATCATATTCATAAAATTCTATTTATGTAGAACTTCTCTATGTCTACAAAAAATGTGTGACGTTCCCCCAATCCACATTTATATACCCGATGCGGTGTGGAGTATCCAGCTAAATATCCAGAACATACTCATCTGGTTGGCATGTTCAATCTGATTTCTTTCCCTCACTTCACCTATATATTGGTTTACTGGACTGCAAACATTTTCTAAGTTTTATGTTATAATAGGAAGAGCCTAAGGAACATTTTGGGGGGGCACGGCCCCCTCTGGACAACAAGCTCCTGTGGGGAGAGACAGCAGAAGGGGAGGGAGGGAGGGAGTCTGTGTGTCTGTATGAGAGATAGTGTAGGGAGGTGAGGAAGAGGAGGGAAAAGATGTGGGTAGGAGAGGAGAGAAATTAATAAAGACAGTATAATAGCGATGCTATTGCGAAAATACCATTACAATATTTATTTTTAGCTATGTAATTTGTTTTCGGACAATACATTTTATTGTGTTCGGTTTTACTTGTGAAATCTGCACCCATACCTACCGCCAAACAACATTTTTGGGATGGGGCCTGGCTCCTAAAAAGGGGATGAGACAATATCCCTTGAGCAGTAAGACACTGCCTATAATTGGACTGGAAGACAGTGTATTTTGCTTGACAGCTAGAATTCTCTCTACATACCCTCCCACCCTTAGAACTGGTCGATCCCTAAGAGGATCTGTTTGGAGATGTGAATTTATTTCTCTCTAGGACCCCAACAGCTCTGAAAGTTTTTTTCCCTACGCCATTAACTTTTGGTGGATAACATTCAGACATTGTAAAAATAACTCGTACACCAAAATGTCGTACTTTGCCTATTCTGTTTTCAGGTTTATCAGAACAAACCACGATTTTTTCATATCCTTTTTGGTATGAATGTAATTGATTAGTTGGTATTTAAAAGACAAAGCTTGTCTTTTCCTGTTCATTTTTCCACCACTCATCAAGAACGTTTGATATGTGTATTGTTAGAAAATACTGGAAATAAATGTCTTGTCAGAGTGTCCTAATAATGTAATGTTTTCCCATGTGCTCTCTGGCAATTGATGACTTTCAGTACTTGAATTCAAGTTGCAATGTGACAGGAGCCTATGGGAGCAAATGCAATGGTTCCTTGTGTGTATCCTTTGAAACAGAAATAAGCAGTTTCTATTTTCTCACTTACTTGAGCTGGCTGATTTCTGCAGTCTGTTTTGATTGTGGTCTTATATTAAGATAGTTATTCAAAATACTATTTACATCAAGAGCAATAAAGGAACTATGTTATGAACACCAAAAGAAATGTATTATCGTTTCCAATAGCACTTTACCTTCGTGGAATTATATTAAAGGACAAGTAAAGATATGTGCTATTCACTTGTAAATCTGAATTCTATTCATATGCTCTATCAAACAAACAATACCCATAATTACTATTGAACTTGGTTTTTTGCATTGTCTTCAACAGGTTGTTGATATACAAATATATACAATGTTCTTAAATTACTTCTTATTACTAGTCAGGCACAAAAATTCTGTTGTTTCCACAAACTAACTTTGCTAATTCGTCTTGTACTGCTCAACTGAGATTGACTACAAATATAGAAACCAACTCCACATCATAACACAAATTATATTGAAATATTGTAATTAAAATGAAGCAGGCTGATTAACTCTGAGCTGAAACACACACTAGATCGGCAGAGACCTATATAAGAGATTTTGAAACCTATGACCATTTGTAGACAAAAATCACCCTGTTTTTTTTTTCTGCTATTATAGACGGAGTTGTAATGATGAGAGCGGGAAGCACCCATTTATGTTGTCGAGGAATGGGCCAGAAGAAGGGGTAAGTCCAGAAATGGTTGCCCCCCTGTTATTAGTTACATATAACCCTCTTTTTTTAGGGGGGCGGAGAGAATTGATATACCATACACAAACCCAGGGACCGTCTGAGCAATAGAAGGATCTCAGTGGGCTGGTACAGCGAGGTGAGGAGCAAAGGCAAAAATAAATGGGACTAAATCAAACAGTAGAAACCGGTGACAATGCCCAAAATTCTTTGCTTCCTTATTACGGTTTAGAAAAGAGGTTCCAATAACACTTGTGGTATTCCCATCGATTACATCCACATCTTCAGAATCATAGTGGACACTTCTTTTCCCGATTCTGAATCAGGTGGTGGAAAGACTCAGCAATGCTATCGTAGAGAACGCAATGTTGTCGCCCCATCAATATGGGAAGGGTTATCAGGCCATTCCCCAAAAAATTAAAGTCCATTTACAATGAGCAAAGATTATCAAAGGTGGAAAACATTCAAGACAGTTGGCCCAATCTTCTCAGGAGTGAACGTCCCACTAACAAATTCACCCCAAGGTCAGACCGTGCAATGCTCAGAGAATTTGCAAAAAAACCAGATGATTTACATCTAGCTCTACAGGCCCAGGTAGCTGTAAATGGTAAAGTCATTGCACAGTTTGCAATTAGAAAAAGGACCTGAACAAGATCTGGTTTGTTTGGAAGGGTTGCAGCGCGAAAGCCTTCTTCTCTCTAAAAAAAAGAACATGGAGACACGGCTTAGGTTTGCATAGTTGCATCTGAACAGACCCCAAGACTCTGGAGAACACGTCTTTTGGAACAGACGAGACCAAAGTGGAGATGTGTGGCCATAATGCACAGCACCACGTTTGGCGAAAAACCAAACACAGCATATCAGCACAAAACACTCATACCAACTGTCAAGCACGGTGTTTGGAAAGGTGATGATTTGGGTTGTTTTGCAGCACACAGGACCTGGGAATCTTGCAGTCATTGAGTCGACATGAATCCTCTGATATACCAAAGTATTAATAAGTCAAATGTGAGGGCTATCTGTCTGACAGCTAAAGCTTGACCGAAATTGGGTCATGCAACAGGACAATGATCCAACCGCACTGATCCCAAGCACACCAGCATATCTACACAGAATGGCTGAAAAAGAAAAGAATCAAGGTGTTTTAATGGCCCCAGCCAAAGTCGAGACCTCAAACCGATTGAAATGCTGTGGCGGGACCTTAAGATAGCTGTACATAACAAATGCACAAACCTCAATGAACTGAAGCAACGTTTGCTAACGAAGAGTGGGCCCAAATTCCTCCACAAACGTTGTGAGAGACTGATAAGTCATACAGAAAATGTTACTTTCAAGTTATTGCTGCTAAAGGTGGTTCTGCAAAGCTATTGACTCATAAGCGTGTACAGTACTTAGTTTTCCACATGCTTCTCCATTTTGCTTTATTTTTGTTAAATAATCATGACACAGTGTATTATGTCATGTTGTTGTTTCTTTCATGCAGGTTGTATTTACCTAATTTTTAGACCTGCTAAGGAAACAGATGATTGTTATTATGTTCCTGATAGTAAAACCATGGATTCAAGGAGGGTTGTACTTCTTTTCACAGACTGTAGCTAAAAATTACATGGTTTAACCCAGAGGATGCCCCCCAAATAAATAGTGTAGAATTTTTTTTTTTTAAAGAGATAAAAGATTAAAGACAGCATCCACCATTTTACGTAGTGAGGAAAATATGGTCTTAATGCAAGCCAGAATTTCAAATCTCTACCAAGTAATCTAAGACACGGCAAATCTAAATATGACCGGATACACAGTACAGCTTAAAAAAAAAGGTTAACATTAAAAGGGTGAGTGAGAACGGGTAATCAGTTTATGGTTGCAAAGAGAAAATGCAAGAAAGTCTGATATACGTATGAGAAAGATACTGTAGCAAGTTTTCTTTATGAATTTAAACTAAGTAGAAGAGTCAGGGAGGGGTATGAAAATGTCTCCAATCTGGCCCTTGGTGGGAGACACAGTGCATTTGTTAACGTAACATATGTTAGAGTTTTATAAAATATATCCCCAGATAAACTAGTTCATATTTGTTCCCAATTGTGAATAGGGGTGTCTATGATTTTCTTTAATCAAAATGAGCAACAGAGTTGTAGTTTGAAGATAAAATTTCCCTTTTCACTAAAAGAGTGGAGGATGAGGTTGAAGTAGAATCTATTAATAGATAACATCTCCAAAGTGTCATAAACCTTGAAAAAAATAAACTCAAATGTTCCAAAGACACATCATTTACAGTAACTTTCAATGGTCTACAAATTTTGCATATTGTCCACAGCATCCTATATATAGAAACGCTTAATGGTGCAATACCACTTAAAAATAAACTTGGAGCTATATGCATAAATAAAGAGTAGCACAAAAGAACAATCCTATAATTATATAAGATAAACAAGAAGACAAAATCTACCAAAATCAACTGAATTATAAACATTATCTTCAAGGGCTCTGCCCTGTATCAGGGAGACTCTGTCGGGTTTCAATGCATTGTCTTAAAATCTGTCACTTGCCGCATTGTGTACCACTTATTGCTATGCAATACAATCAGTCAGCGATATACGGCTGGAAATAAACGATTCATAAAGACCTATATATTCCTATTCCATTTCCAGGGAGCTTTTCTCCACATGAAAATGTTAAGTACGTTTGATAAGCTGCTGGTAGGAATACTGTATGCCGGAATGAAGAGATTTGTTGTTTAGGTTAAGGGGAGACTGAACCTTTAGTTAGTTATATTGGTTTATGAGAAACTTAAGCTCCATACACAGAATGTTAAATTGTGCTATTCCAGAAGACACTTGTTGCCATTTACATGTATATATTGTGTAAGGTGTCTTCTGGCACCAGAAGAATGTTGATTTATGGAAGAGATCACTTTGGTATATAAGGCCTTAATGTACTAATTGCAGATTTAATGAGAAACTGATCCTTTTGTAAAAAGTAAAATATGTAAATACACAGTAGAAAAGAAACCCAATTAGATTGTACCCTTTTAAATACACCTGTATTTTGATTTAGAGAATATTTTAGAAAAATGAAAGTGCATGAGAGAAATGTAATCTGTCATTATGTACAGGCTTTGATTTAGTTTAATGCAACTTGAAACTACAAAATGACAAATGCCTACAATCATATGCATTTTACTCATATTCCAGAGTAAATGTCAACAATATCCAAAGAAAATTAGTTGTGTGCCATCCCCTAAATTAGTAAGTATAGCAAATAAAGAACATGAAGACATAGAGATAAACGAAACAGGAGGAGACATGATGTCCTGACACCTAACAAATGGAAGAAAACCTACACAACCTGTGCTGGCAATCTCTGCCTCTAATTAGGCTAATGATTCATGCCCTTAAATATCTCATAAGCATACAAATCAAACACGGCAGAGGCACATGGTGATGTACATTATTAACATCTGGATATACAAAAAAATGTTAACCAGTAATTGACAGCTAAAGTCTTATCATTCAATTATCTCTCACATGCTGTTTGCTATTTTTCATCAAAATTACCTGCAAGAAATAAATGTATTCACTGAAAACTTCAAATGCAACATCACTGCTGCATTCAAAATTATCTAACAAGTCAGCATTTTAATAATAGCTTTGGTGCATTCTGTAAACAAACTTTAGGTGCATTCAACCTCTTTAGAGCTGCTGGTCAATTACTCACATCAAGGGCCTATGGTGTGGATTTTTTTAAAACTATTTTTTTCCAGATCCTACTGTCTTAAAGCTGCAGTTCAGTCAATATCTGCCATGTGTGGTTTTGTTAAAATCAGTTCTGTAGTAAGAAAAAAATACTTACAGCATTTTCTGTTTTAAAAAAACATTTAAAGAACAATGTTCTTGTATTCTATTTTAACAGCCATTTGCTAAGGCACGCCCCTTCATGTCCTGTCACAAGCCCTGGCACACCCCTTTGTTAGCCCTGCCCCTCCCTGCCCACACGGTCAGTGCAGGATTGCTCCTGAATATTCATGAGCTTCCACTGACAGACAAGCAGAAATAAACAGATCCCTTCACTAATTAGGTCACCAAATTTCGACTATCAATACATGGAGAACGAATGACCGCAGCTATACAGTTCTTTAGGTAATTAGAGATTGCCACATAAAACTATTGAAAGTAAAAAATAAATTAAAAAAAAAAAAGACTGAACTGCAGCTTTAAGCAGTAGTGGGAACCTATGGGTTTGTATATCTTCTTTCCTTACGGGCCACTAAAGAAGGGAAATGCAGCTTTAAAATCCATAGAGCCCTATACAATGAAAAGGTAATATCCACTGCATGCCGCAAGTTACTTACAGTCCTACTCCCCAACACTCAAAAAGACATGACATTGTGTTTGTTATGTAAGATTATTTTAGAAATAGATTAGTGGAAAACAAATTACAATCCTGCCTTGCCTTTGGTTTGTATTGCTACTAACCTTTACCTGCCCTGCCTGATGTCTGCCTGGTCCCTTGTTTTTACCTGTAGCTTGTTTGGTGGTTATTAGTAGTTCGGATTAAAGGTCTTACCTATATTTCGGTGCTTTCTAGTTCTTTCCCTAGTCCAATCTTTGTTCCTGTGTTCCTGCTTACGTTACTGCCTGCCCGGACCCCGATGACACTACTTCGCCGCCTGCTCTGACCTGGTTATGGGTATATACAGCCAATATAGCACATAGATATACTATGTGCTATATTTGCTGTATATATTATAATATATATAATATATTAGGCCAAGATGTTTTTATCTACAGATTATAGAAAGAAAGATATTCTGCCCAGCAAACAGATATGACGTATGCAGTGACATATCAGTTAGTGTCGAAGAAATTACAGGCAGAACAGAAACAGGGACAGAACATTAGCGAGGACTGACCCTGGTGGTAACTATTGATGGTTGTATAAGCAAGCATGTAACTAAGAACATCTTACTCTGCTTATTATGGATTTATTACTGATATTATTGTATACAATAAATCATAGATATTATTTTGTCTCACTCACGAAATATATATTAGTATTACAGCTGAACCACCATTATAAGCGGTGTTGGGGTCACACCGATCGATCGCGTATAACCGGATCGTGGGAAAATATGTAGCAGCAACCCCCATTCGCTTATACTGTAAACGGGTTGGCGGGTCAGGGGTTAGACAGAAAGACAGGGAGAAGAGGGGGGCGGAGAGGAGGAGACTCATGGTTCAGGAAACGGGAGGTGGGAAGAGTGGGCCCGTTTGTGTGTCCCTCCTCCCGTCCACCGATTGGTGATCGCACCGGGTCTTCTGTCCCTCTCGCGCTTCCATCCCCCTGGGCTCAGATCTGATGTTGCATGAATCCAGGCGAGAGGAAGAGGACTGAGACAAGGGGGGGGAGGTGGAAGAAGTTCAGCCAACAAAAAACCTTAGCTTAAAAAATGAGAGCCATGCTGAGATCGCGTTTAAGCAGATCCGCGTTGTATATTATATACAACAACACCACACATATATATATATTGGAGTGCCAGTACTGCTTTCTCATATTCTAGATATTATATATATATATATAAACAAGCAGATGTGCTTGCCTACTTTAAGTAAGGATTTGTGAGTGGTGCAATCAACTATATTGTATACAGGCAGGAGGACAATATTAGTGGTGTTATTTTGTATTTGTAATATCTACAGGCCATTACCCCGCATTAACGTACGCAATGGGACCAGAGCATGTATGTAAGCGAAAATGCACTTAAAGGAATGCAATCACTAACTTTCCACTTATCGATAAAGTACTGTACTGACAATCGTTATATACGTGCATAACTGATGTAAATAACGCATTTTTTAATAGGCTCTATAGTCCCTGCTTGCGCACAGCTTGGTACGGGTAGAGAGCCGGTATGCTGTTCATGACGCTGATGACAGGCGCATGCGTGAGCTGCCGTTTGCCTATTGGGCGATATGTACTTACTCGCGAGTACTTAAAGTGAGTGTACTCTAAAGCGGGGGTATGCTGTATGAGAAAGCAGTAACGGCACTCCAATATATATAATATATTATATATATGTGTTGTGTGTGTGTGTGTTTGTGTGTATATAATATACAAAGCGGATCTGCTTATAACGCGATCACAGCATGGTTCTCATTTTTTCAAAGGAAGGTTTTTAATATATATTATATATAATATATATATATATAAAATCAAAAAAATAATAGATGATACGTTCGTGGGCTAAGAAATGCTTTATTGGGCGAGCTTTCGAGTACATGATCTCTTCTTCCGGAGATGTTACAATGATGAAGCAAGGATAACTTGAAAACAGTGTCTTGGAATGTTATCTGTGCTTGTCCTTCCCCGGTGTGGATGTGTTTATGGTAGAGGGTTCAAAGGGTAACTGAAAGCAAGTGAAGAAGAAAGAGTGTGTATGTTATCAGTTTGAATAAAATGAATGGAGAGCCACAGATAAACAGTGCTCTACACAAGGTGTGTGGTGGAGTAGAGGGATATAAATGGTGGGTGGGTGGGAAATGTGAGAGTTTGTAGCACAAACTAAAGTGTGTGGATACTATGTGTCCCTATGGTGTATATTGGATGAGGAAATAAGGAGGTATTAGTATGTGTGAGAGACAGCTGTGTGTGCATACATATAGCACAGTATTACAGACATGGCCTTAGCACGCTCATGGGAAGAGAGTTCGCTAGTGTCATAATGACTCATCAACATGTCGATCTCTGTTTAGGCCCATGCAAGTGTCCGAACAGTTGCATAAATTTTTATTCATGCAACCGTCTCTCTTTCGGGGTTTTAGATTACCTTTAGTATGGCAACCCTCAGATCGTTCATATTCTATATACCATTATATTACACACCATTTATATCCCTCTCCATCCACACACACCGTGTAGAGCAATGTTTATTACTGTGGGTCTCTCCATTCATTTTTATTCACACTGATACACATACACACTCTTTCTTCACTTGCTTCAGTTAACCTTTGACACCTCAGCCATAAACACATCCACACCGGGGAGGACAAGCACAGATAACATTCCAGAGACACTGTTTTCAAGTTGATCCTTGTTCATTCATTGTAACATCGCCGAGCGAAGAAGAGATCAGTTATCTCGAAAGCTCGCACAAAAAAGACATTCGTTAGCCACAGAACGGTATCATCTATTTATTTTTTGATTATTGGAAGCTCGGCTAACACCGTACTGATACCTCTACATGGTGTGTTAATATATGATATATATATAATATATATATATATATATATATATCTATATACTATATATGAGAAGGCAGTAACTGGCACTCCAATGACTATAGGTATGGGTCGGTGATTTGTCCATAAAGGTTAATAGTAAAAAATAAAGACAGCACATCAGTAGTAAGGTCCAAAGAACTGTATTCAGCAATGTCTGGCTACTCAAATTCACCTGTATGCTACTTAGCATCTTAATTCTATGGAAGCAGTAAGGGTGTACTTAGTTTTTCACACATAGCTTCTCCATTTTGCTTTATTTTTGTTAAATAAATCAGGAACCGTGGTGTAATATGTCATAGGCCAGGAAACTACAACCCATCCTCCAGGAAGATACAAGACTGCAACAGGTCTTCCCTGAAGCACCCTTATTATCATACAGACAACCTCATAATCTCAAGAATATTATGGTGAGGAGTAAAGTATTCAGCAGTACAACTGAATGCGGGACAAAACCATGCCAGGACCCAAGATGCAAAACCTGCGCAATGCTCTACACAGCGGACACAATACAAATACCACACAAGAATCGGGAATACAAAATCAGAGGAGGGTTCACCTGTTCCTCCAGCAATGTTGTGTACCTCATCATGTGCATGAAATGCCCAGGGGGCTGCTACTACATAGGTGAGACAGGACAGGGGCTAAACAAGAGAATGAACCTGCATCGCCACAGCATCACACGCGGAACAAGAGACAGTCCTGTTGGCGAACATTTCTCTGACTCTGGCCATAAGATGAACGATCTGAGGGTTGCCATACTCAAAGGTAATCTTAAAACCCCAAAAGAGAGACGATTGCATGAATACAAATTTATGCAACTGTTCGGGACACTTAGCAGTGGCCTAAACAGAGATCGAAATGTTATGAGTCATTACTGACACTAGCGAACTCTCTTCCCATGAGCGCTAAAGGCCATGTCTGTACATACTGTGCTATATGTATGCACACACAGCTGTCTCTCACACATACTAATACTCCTTATTTTTCCATCCATATACACCAATAGGGACCACATAGTATCCACACACACTTTTAGTTGTGCTACAAACTCTCACATTTCCACACCCACCCACACCTTTTATATCCCTCTCACTCCACACACACCTTGTGTAGAGCACTGTTTATACTGTGGGCTCTCCATTCATTTTTATTCACACTGATACACATACACACTCTTTCTTCACTTGCTTTCAGTTACCCTTTGACACCTCTAGCCATAAAACACATCCACACCGGGGGAAGGACAAGCACAGATAACATTCCAAGAGACACTGTTTTTAAGTTATCCTTGCTTCATTCATTGTAACATCGCCGGAAGAAGAGATCAGTGTATCTCGAAAGCTCGCACAAATAAAAGCATTTTGTTAGCCACAGAACGGTATCATCTATTTATTTTTTGATTATATATATATAATATATCTAGCCATTAAGACCAGCCTCACACTGATGATACCCATCAAGGTTGTGCTCCCCAACTTTCCATTTTTAGATAGTAAGCTCAGCGAACACGCGTACACAGAACTCTACATCTATACTTTTATATCTATGTGGTGTATGTGTGTGTGTTTAGTGTTGCGCTCGTGTGTGCGTCTGTAGTGCGTGTTGTGCGTGCGTGTGTGATGTATGTTTTAAACAAAGTAATAGGACATAAAAAAAAACTGATGCGACACGAGGAAGCCATCTTCTTAGAAAAAAATTGATAGTGTTGCCTTTGAGTTTATCAAGTTTACCTGTGAACTTTTGTAAAATTGGATGTGCACTGAAAAACTGAAATTATTACTAGCTACAGACTTTGTGTATTTCCGCTCTATAGTAGAAATATGATTATTTAGTCTTCCACAATATATACTTTTTTCTTGCCATTCAAAGGTTTACAAGAATCAACGCTCCTACTAGTTTTCTTTGTATTGTAAATAAGAAGACCGTATAATTGACTTAAAACTTATACTTTCTAATGCCTTCCAATCCCGCTTATCTCCAACAGATGATTTCGATAGATGCTGAATGACATATTGACACTAAAACACCTTGATAACATGGTGACTGCAACTCTTCTATTTTAAACCAGTTGCAGGAATTCAATACAATTTTTATTCACTCAAGGAGCCTGACAATTAATATTTAGTTGAGTGATTGCACGAGGGATAAAGATTCCAAACAGGCAGTGACAGCTAATTATCATGTCTACCTCATGATGACGGTGTCATTTGTTGCTTTTGCTCAAGGAATATGCTGATTACAACCATGTACTTTCAATTTCTGTCAGTAATCTGGTGTATATGCCACATATAACAGTACTACTAATGTGTCACTTGTTGCATGTGCATGCCCGTTAAGCATCATTTAAAATGTCACAGAGACTGAAGTACCGCAAGTGTGTCTATACATCCAAATCTATTGCAGACAAAGTCAGGATAAACCATTAGAATGATGAATGGGCCATAGCACCTCCTGCAACTGCTCAAGTAGAGATGTATACCCAATAAATACTTTCTCGAACAGACATCTGCTTAATATTCGCAAGCAAACAAATCCCCCACTCTGCAAGTGTTGAAACACAAAGCTAGTTCCATTACAGTGACTAGTTTTCAGCGCCACAGAACAATTAATGACTAGCACGTTTTACACCTACTTCTAAGATCACACTTAAAAAGATCCTAACTTTGCATCGCCATCAGATGTGACTATTAATAGGGCACGATTACATAATTGTGCCACCAAAAATCCTAAGCCTTACAAAATGAAAAAATAAGTGGATATCAGAGCTGAATTAAAAGACATAAAGCCAGAGAAATGCGCGGTACGGTGACCATTTATATTTGTCTAATACCTTAAATTCATTTTAGTTGCTTTAAAAAAAAAAAAAAACGGAAAAACAGGTTCTGAAAAAAAGCTATTGTTAGGATATTTTCAAGCCGTTTCAGGGAGAAGCAGTATTTGATCATTCTAATTACTTAAAGGTTGCACTAGATTTATTGATAAACAGTCATCCATATATCAACTTTTAAAAGTTCTACCTTCTAAATTTTTCCTTTGCTAGAAGTGCTATTTTGAGACATTGGAAAACAATCCTATTGTAGTATAACAGGCGACTGTACGTTGTTCAAACTTACTTGTGGAAGATAGTAGAGTCACACTCTGCCAAATCATCCATACCTGTCTTCTATGTTTAGGAGGACTTTCTCAAAGGAGGCGTCCAGACATGCCAAAATGGATAGCAGAGGTGCTGCATCATCACACACTAACAGAGCAAACAAAGCTTACTATTATTCCCATAGAGGCTAAATGAAAACTCCTCTGAAAGCCTCCTCGAAATTCTCTACGCACTTCGTCAGCATTGCTGCGACCTAAAAACAATCAAGCGAAACTGATGACTATATTTTTAAATTGTTTTCCCCTGAAGTAGACATAAAAAATGAAATGACGTAGGTTAACAAGCAGGTGACTACATGTATTAGCTATTTTTTTGACGCTATTTTGACTATACTAAAGTAATGTACAAATTGACGATCATTAAATGTTTTATAGAGCTGAATATAATATTATGGAGGGAATATATAGACTTAGCCGGAGGACTCATAAGAGTTATAACCCAAGATTGCTAAGAAATGACTAAAAAAAAAAGATAATTTTCCATAGACCTTTATAGATGTTTATATGCATTCAACTGGTCATTTTTGTATCAACAGTGCGTCCAAAAGAACAGAGGGAAAAAAACTCAAAGGCAACTCCATTCAATAACAATAATATTATAATATTTTAAAGCCTTAGCTTAGTGGTATAAAATGTTCTCAGGAGATAACTTTATAAATAGTGTTCTACCTCCAGACAAAACAAACTATATTTTAGTGAAGCATTTAAAAAAATTTGCACTGAAATGTATTGCACTTAATTTTTTTGGAGCACGCATAAAGAGAATGTTGCATCCATGTATTTGCAGCAAAAAACATAGTAGTATATGCTTTATGATTGTGCTACACTTAGGAATCACTAAAGAACATTATCTATGGTAGCTGTCACGTGCCAGGTCAGTACCGCAATATTTAGGGCAAAATTACCAAGCAGTGCGAGAAGAAGAAATGGATCATAAGAGGTCCCTGGCCTTTATTTGTGAACTAGCCACTGAACTTGTAACGCGGCTCGTAAACCACTCAATGCTTACTGGGCGGGATAAATGGAGGTTAGGGACAAAAAAAGTTCGTTTTGAAAAGCTAATGGGAGTCTCCCAGCTAAAAAAAAAAAACGAGGATTTTTTCACATACTACACTGGATTCAAAATATTGTAATTCAAATTATAGGATAGATCTGTGGTCTAATGCATAGGTTGAACTGAAGGACTAAGTATTTTTTCAAACTCATTACTATGTTGTAAACTTGTAACAGCAATATTGGTTTCTTGTAGTACTCTTAATCATTATAACCAGGATGGATTCCCTATTGTGATGTGGTTGTGCGTGGGCGATGCAGCGGCTCCCCTTGCAGCAGCCCCTGTGGCTTTCAAGCTCCCCTTGCGCGCACGGCGGCCCCATGTGGTCTGCAAATACTCCCCCTCCTTTGTATTTGAAAGGTTTAGAAAATTATTTCTCCTCTTGCAGCGCCTCATAGGTAGCATAATTCCCCCCCTCATGGGAAAAATACCATATGAATAGCAAGAGCAAAGGGAGAGCACACCAACATCTGATAAGAATAGAATTATGGGAAAAAACATTAAACCACACTACAATTCAGTTTTAAAATCATAGTTTTTTTTTGAATTGAGTGACACATTTTTTTATTGCATTCAAGTTTTACCATGCTTAGGGATCACTTCTTTGTTCCTGGTTTTCAGTAGAGTATTGAATATGAAGATTAAGATTTACGGGTAGCGTTTATGTAGTGGCAGGACAAAATCCGGATTTCAATCTGGAAGATATGAATGACAGCAATGGATTGGAAAAGGTGGTGAGACTGATTGAGGAGAAGACTATTTCCAATCCGGTTCTTAAACTCTGTGATACCCATGCTCACTACGCGAGTTATAGGTACAGAGCCCACCTTCCGTGAAATTACAACTGTCCATATAGTATTCTACCTTTCAGGGATGCCTTGTGGAAAAGCTACAAAGTTACTGGCACTACGAGGATCTTAATCACTACGATGCCTGTGGAATATGTGACAAGGCAAACAAGACATGCAAAGCACAATATTTACTCTGACAATCTTCAGCAGACTACATTCAAGCCCAGATAACTTCTAGAAGGTTATTCAACAAAGATATTCAGCCTTCTAAGCCATCAACAACAAGTAATATCACTAAAGAGGATATTACTCGTGAAAAAATCCCAACTGGACATGCAAAATGATTCAATGATCTACTTTGTGGGGATGTGTACAACGTTTAGACGAACGCAACCCAAACACAAACTAGAACCTCATTCTGAGAGTACCCATTAGGCCCCACTCCCTCCCCAACACTTACTCCCAATTTTCAATTTGTCCCAGTATCCGAAAAGGATTACACAAGAGCTACCTCAAATTTAAAACTATGTCCTAAGACTTGGTTGCACCAGCCATTGCAAACCAATTGTTCCATAGTCAAATTATCCTGTCTGCAGGCCATATCCCTAAGACCTGGAAACTGACCGAGTTGTCCCAATCTTTCCAAAGGAGCGAACAAAAACACTGCTCTCAAATACAGGCCAATCTCTATTCTAAAGGCATTGGGACATGTGTTCAATCCCAATAAAGCGCGATTACTATACCAAGACAAATGTCCCTAGCAATTCAAATTGACTTTAGCCCCAAAAACTCCACGGTTTAACAACCCTGCTAAAAGTGTTGCGATGAAATCCGTGTGGAATGGACTGGCACAAATCACTGGGTGCAATATTCTTAGATTTGCAAAGGCTTTGATACTGTTGTGATTCATGTTATCGTGCAAACTCAAGTGCTCTGGAATAGGGAAGCATGTTTTAAAAGGGTTTCTTCCTAATTATCGGGTAGATCCAACATGGTCCATCTCAGGCTCTAACTCCAACCCCTTGGATACACCTGTGGTGGACCCCCCCCAAAAGGCTCGTTCGGGGGGGCCCTACTCTCATTCTCCGTGTTAATCAATGATCATTCCTACAGCTTGGAATAAGGAAGCGTTACTACACATGTATGTAGATGACACATCTTATATCACATAGCCCAGCCTCTCCGACCTTGAACACCATACTTCAATCTGACTTTTTGAGACTTGAAATTGGATTTCCCAAAACAAAACTGTTTTAAACACTGACAAGACTGGTGTAACATGATATTGGGACCAGGATACATTTTTAAAGCTTCCAATGACTGAGTCCAGATCAGAAGAAACAAACATAAACTACCCTAACTCCTATTTACAATAGTTTTTAAATACTGGGCATATGCTTGACTCCGATTTTTTTTTTTTTTTTTTTTCTCCGATTTAAAATTCGAGGATGACATTGATACCCTGACAAAAAAAAACTATACCAAACTAGGTGTAATTTACAGGAACAAATTCATTCCCTTAGTCTGCTGGTCAGAAATGTATCACACAGCAGATGACTAATGTCACATTATCGACGATGGGGACATAGTAGCACAGCTCGGCACCCCAAAAACCCACCTTAGCAAACTTGATACCTCTATACAATTCAATATGCCGTTTTGTTCTCAATGCAAATATAACACCACATCACAGCGAAATGCCTCAAAGAATTAGATTCGGTCATCCACTTGAGTTGGGCGCCAAAGTTCACTCTCCTGTTTGCCTTCAAATACTTATGGGCAAGCTACTGTCAACGTGGCACGCTCCTCACCCCTACCACAGCAGCACTTATCATCTGAGATCTGATCGAAAAGACTGTCATGGTCCAAGGTTCACCAAAGTATCTGGCCTGCTCCTCCTCTTTTACCGTGCACCCAAAACTGGAACAATCTACAGGAGACTCTCACAGCCACCACAGTCTAAGTTCTTCAAAACTAAAGCTTGAGCGTATCACATTTAATCTGGTCTGTAACTGTTAAACATGCATATAATATATTATTATCTCTACTCGCACTGTTTATGCAGGAACAGACCTCAAAATTCACTGAGCTGAATCATGTTTTGTAAGGAGAAATGAGCCAAAATTCCTAAAAAACCGATGTGGGAGACTGATCAGCAGTTACAGGAATGTTAGTTTGAAGTTATGCTAATCAAGGGTACTGAATCTAAAGCAGGCCCTGCACAACTCCGATCCTTGAGGTTTGCAAAAGGCAGGGGTTTAGAGATTTCCAGACTTCAGCACAGCTGGTGCAATTAGTGGGCTCAGTCGTCTGGATAAGTTGATATGGTAGATTATTTCAGTAACTGGGAACTCAAATAGTTTAATATTTTTAATACTGAGAAGAAAAAAGAAACCGGATCAAATGCACTTACTTCAACTAAACCAACAGGAAGGATTAATGTAGCTGCGTACTCGCAGTGAATCTATTCGGAATCACCATGTCAATCCCATTGCTACACTTGCTATGTCACTGCCTCCCAAGGCCAGTACTGAATGACTGAATATGCGATGCGTATTGACGTGCTCCTACCAACACGTTTCACCGTGATAGCCGCTGCAACAGAGAATGAGCCAGAAACGACTTGACTATTATGGACCCTCAACAAAAACAGATTAGCCATAGTGCAGTAACGTAACAGTTACAAAAACAAAAAAGCATGTTCACGACAAAAACTGCACATGGCACAAAAATGTGTCACTAATTTGTTGTAGGTCGCTTAAAAAGGAATAAATATTGGAAAATAACATCTAAATTCAAAACGGACAATAAAAAATGGATAATAATGATTGATAATGTAAGTAAAAAAAAAAAAAAAGCGGCTGCTGAATGAAAAATAAGAATGAAATGCGGGGGAGGAGAGTCTCTTGTTTGTGTTTTTTATTATCTTTTTATGTAGTTTTTAAAAAGGTTTTTACCGATCTTTTTGCGGTGAGTTCTATTTTAGTTAGGGGCAGCGTGTAACACTTATCTATTTGGTTCTGCTTGCAATTGTGATCGGAGAGATGCCAAAGGGGCGAAAGATCACCTGTCTGGGTGCACGACGCTGTTGTGAGGAGAAGGGAATGGTGTGAATCAATCGTTAGTACAAGGACTCCATACTGGAGACTTCAAAGAGACATTGTTTTATTCCTTGAAGCCATATTAGGCTGACGCTACAGTCTGTTTTCACACAGATCGGTTTAATTTCTCCACACCCTCCCTTACCTCCGTCGAGCGCGTGTATTTCCATTTAACCCCATTTGGACCTGCCTTTATTACCTACACATTTTGGCTTCATATAGCCATGGGGCTGTCTGGAGCTTATAGACATTTGATCAATCTAATTCTTTGTACGTTGCTGCTTGTAAAAAATGAATATAACTCATGTGGAAAAATAAACATTAAATTCTCAACGATATAAAAACTGAATATGTAATGATTGATAATGTAGTAAAAAAAAAAAATGAGGCTGAATGAAAATAAGGACACCAATATACGGGGGTTTGCAGACGTATTCACCCCGACCAATAATGTCAATTTGTTGTACGTTTTTCAAACAAATTTCTTTTATTTATTTATTCAAGATACAAAGCTTGAGTTGTTTAAAACTGAACACTGTTATATGGGCAGGGGAGTTTAATCAGCAAAGACAATGTACAAAATTGAAATCACTGGTGGCTAAGATTCAGCCATTTATGGTCAGTACTTGGTAGAAGCATCTGTCAGGGAGAGGGGGTTTGGCCATGGGATTTTAAAGGGGTTATAACCCCTTTTGGACAACCCCCACTCTCATTGGGGAGCAACGGGGTAACTTGACGTGGTCCAGTGTGTTTTTTACCTTGCTTCAGCATCATAATGTATATGCTATAAAAATGAATTGTTCTGTTCCAGTGTTTGAACCAACACAATACAATGGGATTGATGCGGGATGCTTAAGGGTAATGAGCTGCAGTTTTAGGAAAAGACAAATAGTGTGGTGTCTTTTCAGAAATATCTGGGATCAAAAGGCTTGATATGAAGTTGGGGTGTGAAAAGTACAGAGGGGGTTTAGTGTTGTTAATACCTAAGTTGAGGCCAAGGGTATATTGCTGGTAGAGACAGTGGGGACCCAGGTCTGGAGCATTGGGGTGTGACATATAGCACCTGTGACCATGGGTCTCTACACCAGAGCCCACTTCAAATGATTCTTGACAAGGGGTTTTATGGGGGCCTGTGGTGCGGTTACAGAAGGAGGATTCAGAATGAGGTGAAGTATAAATATAAGAATATTATGAGATGTCCTAGGCTGAAGTGCTAAAAGCTACATGTGTTATTAGTGGGACCGATTCGCACATAATGAGTACAGAACATGATGTCTAGCAGGAGGTACGAAGAGACAGAGATTAATATATCTCTTAATTTTAGGTATTACACGGTAATATTTAGTCTCATGGGCGCGTCATGCGTGCGGATGTATTAATATGTCGCGTGCTGCCAGTAAGTATTACTGAACTTGAAGTTAATGAGTTATTTAGATAGGAAAAGCGTTTTTACACAGTCCTTGGGTGGGAGGAGTTTACTCTGGGGAAAGACTGTCAACTCACACATGATTATGAGAGGGGCTGGGTTGTAGGTTGTGTTCAATGGGAAACTAAATGTTATATAAAAAAGGTCAGGCCTATTGGCTTTATTGTCTTTTGTGCTTTTAGTGATGTCTAAATACTGACCCTGCTGTTATGGAAGAATTGCCAATCTGTATCCTGATGCTTTTTGTCAAACCCCTTAAGTAAGTGTATATTTGCCTTGTTATTTGTATAGTCTTGTGTGTTCACCTTTTTCAAGGCATTAAATTATTTTATCATATCTCAGCCGTGTTCAGTTAAACCAGGTATGTTTTGGGGTATAATATAGGCCTCTCACAAGTTCACGTGACAGCATCTTTTGCAGCAATTACTGCTATGAGTCTTTTTAGATAGGTCTTCTACTAGCTTTGACATTACAAGGTGTTTGTAATGTTTTCATATCTTCACAAGAAAATATTTATCCAGTACTATTGCAGTAAGTTTATGGGGATCGTTGATGGTACAATCTTCAAGTCTTCGCCATAACTGTTCAATTAGATTCAAGTCAGGAGTCTTGCTGGGGCCACTCAAGACTATGAATGTCTCCTTGTTCAACCACTTTGGCTTTGTGCTTTGGGTATGTCCTGCTTGAAATGTGAATTACTCTCCAGTTCAGAATCTTGGATGACTCTCAAACAGGTTTTCCTCAGGATCACCTTTACTTGCCCACTATCCATTCTTCCTCTATATCCTGGACAGTTCCAGTCCTTGATGAAGAGAAGCCATCCCCATCACATGATGATGCAACCACCATGTTGGACAGTTTAGGATGGTGGTACGTGTGGCCTTAAAAGGAGGTTCCTCCCAGCATCCAACTATTAACCTGTATAAGTGGTCTCCGGAAGCTGAACCACATTCATTCAGCTCCAGGACCCGTCTTCCCAAGAACTTCACCTATACAGTGTTAAAAAAAAACAAAAGTGATAGAGGGACAAAAGAATACGAGCACGAGGAACTCCCTACTAATTAAGTGTTTGTTGTAATATCTTCAGGTCATTTTTTACTTCAAATAACTGTTCTGTGCAACCATCTTGGCAAGCCTTACCATTTTCGACACTTAAAAGGCAAGTGATCTGGAAGGCAGACAAGAATAAACACAACAGATTTTTTTAAACCACTGTGGAAAAATGATAGGAAAAATGATTTGCTTTAAGTTAAACTGTCGTTGTAAAAAATCTTGAGTTCAGGTAATAATTGGAAAAGGATAGGATATATCCATATATCTAAAAAATAAGGTTTATGGAATTAATGCTTCTTAAGATTTTTTATTGAAAGATCCTGTATTAGACACAGCAATGAAAAAAAAGATCAGCTGACGCCTACAGTTAACCTCTATGTCTATCCAATATGGTAGCCTGCTAAAGATTATCAATAGTTTCTTCTTCATAAGGGGAGGTTTGGGGACCTGTTCTTTATTAGTTATTTTGAAACCCTGTCTGGGCTGCAGTCTCTGAGGATAGTGGGTGAGCCACCGAAGTGGAGGACTGCAAATATCCTCTAGTTTAAAATATATTTTTTGCAGAAAAACACATCACCACAAAGAAAAAAAGCAAGAGAAAATATTCTTGCTACTGAAAAAAGGATTGCACAAGAAACTATGTATCTGAAGAATCGGGAATTGGTTTCAAAAGGTCATTCAGCTTGAAATATCTTTCGCCATTCTTCTGTTATTACATCTGTGAATTTTTATCTGTACACATCATCATTTTGTGCTATTAATAAGTTAGAATGATATGTTTGGCTTATTGTCATCCATGCACTCTGAAATATGTTCTGTTGCTATTATTCATTATTGAACAGCTCTATTCTGTTACCGAAGGAACTGCATGCGCGTTAGGTCAGTTATTGCATACATGACAAATGGACTTGTTATATCAGTTAGGGTGCATAGTATGACAAATACAATTCGCAAATCCAATAGCAAATTAGTATTTTAAAGTAACCTTCTCCAAATCGAATACATTTTGAGAACATTTCCCCTTTCTTTTCAATGAAGTTAGAGATTTGTCTTGTAGAAACGATTGCTAATTAACCCAGTAAAATTACTGTGTATAGTCGTTTATGTGTCTTGCTTGTCTTACATTTCAGATATTTGTCTCAATTCCATTTCTCCAATGCACACATGTAGAAATATGTTTTCTGTTAACACCACGTTTACCATTAGAATCTTTTTTTAAAGCATTGATACACGTTGCAGTAAAAAAAATGTGAAAAATAATAATAATTTACTATTATTGCAAAGATTTATGAAGCTTCGAACCTACGATTGTATTGTATTGTATGTCTTTATTATATAGCACACCATTAGTACATAGCGCTTCACAGTAGTAATACATGTGGTATCAAAAAATAACAGATAAATAAATAACAGATCATTGGAATAAGTGCTTCAACATAAAGTAACATTAAGGAAGAAGAGTCCCTGCTCCGAGGAGCTACAGTCTAATGGTAGGTAGGTGGAACGTACAGAGACAGTAGGGGGAGTTCTGGTAAGTGCATCTGCAGGGGGCCAAGCTTTATGTATCCATGTGTCAGAATATCCACAGTGCTATTCATATGTTCTTTAAGCAAGTGTGCCTTAAGTGGGTCCTTAAAGGTGGTTAGAGAGGTGTGCTAGTCGTGGTACTGAGGGGAGTGCATTCCAGAGGTGTGGGACAGTCAGTGAAAAGGTTTAAGGCGGCCGAGGGCTTCGATACAAGGGGGGTAGAAAGAAGACATCCTTCGGAAGACGCCAAGAGTCTGGATGGTGCTAACGAGAAATTAGGATGAGATGTAAGGAGGGGCCTAAGAGTGTATAAGCTTTAAAAGTGAGGAGAAGAAGTGGAGGTGAGATGCGGGGGAATTTGATCGGAAGTCACGGAGAGGGATTTCATGAGGGGAGATGATGCGGAGACAGAATTAGGAAAGAGTAGAGTTGATTTCTGCAGCAGCGTTTAGGTTAGTAGATGTAGGAGGAAGAAGGTGAGAGCAGGAAGGCGGACAGCAGGAGGTTACGAGTATCAAGACGGGAGAGAATGAGGGCCTGAGTCAGATTTTAGCAGTCAAGAACACAGAGGGAAGGGAGTCTTTTTATATTGCGAGAAAAAAGCGACAAGTTTTAGAAAAGTTTTGATGTGAAGGGCAATGTGAGAGAGGAGTCGAGTGTGACCCCTAGGCAGCGTTGCTGGGCTACTGGGTGAAATGATGTAGTTCCAACAGTAATGTGGAAGGAGTAGTCAGGCCAGGTTGGGAGGAGTATGAGGAGCTCTGTTTTAGCCATGTTTGAGTTTAAGGCGGCGGGGGGCCATCCAGGATGATATAGTCAGAGCGACATTCAGAAACTTGTTTGTACAGAGGTGTAAGGTCAGTGTTGAAAAGTATATTTGTGTGTCGTCAGCATAGAGGTGATAATTAAACCCCAAAATATATTTAGGTCACCTAGAGCAGAGTGGATACAGAGAAAAGAGAAGAGGTCCAGGACAGAGCCCTGGGGTACCCACAGAGGATCAATAGAGGAGGAGGAGTGGTGTTAGCAGAAGAGACACAAAGTACGTGGGAGGGTAGGATGAGATCAGATAGAGGTTTGTTCCGAATACCAAGGAGTAGGAGAATGTGAAGGAGAGAGGGTGGTCACGGTTGTCAAATGTGCCAGAGAGGTCGGTAAGTATAAGTAATATGGCAGTGTGTATGACTTCTGTCTTTGGCAGCCATGGAGGTCGTCAGATTATTTTAGTGAGGGCTGTTTCCGTAGGAGTGAGCAGGGCGGAAGCCAGATGTAGAGGGTCTAGGAGTGGAGAAGAGTGTTAAGAAAAATGGAGCAAGAGAGAATACAAGAACGTTCAAGGGTTTTTAGAGACAAAAGGCAGGAGGGAGACAGGTCAATATTAGAAAGACAGGTAGGGTCAAGCTGTGTTTTTTGAGTAAATGGTATGACTGTGCATGTGTTGAAGGAGGATGGAAAGGTTCCAGAGCAGATGGTGAGTTGAAAAATGTGTGTGAGCGTAGGGGGTAGGGAGTTATAGTAGGAGCAAGAGGTTTAGGAGATGGGAGGAATGGGGTCAAGAGGGCAAGTGGTAGAGGGAGAAGAGGCGATCAACGAGGACACATCCTCCTCTGAGGACAGTGGAAAAGAGTCCAGGAAGAGCAGGAGGAAGAGTAGGAAGAGGTGTAGGTGGGAGGGAGAAAACAGAGGGGATGTTTGCCGTTGAAATTCCCACTTTTTCCTTAAAATAGTCAGCAAAGTCCTGAGCGGAGATGGGAAGGAGAGGTAGATGGGGTGGTTTGAGTAGAGTATCAAAGACAGAGAACAGTCGGCGTGGGGTGACTTGTGCATGTTGATTAGTGAAGAAAAGTAGTTGTTTTTAGCTAGTAGTGAGAGGGCAGAGTTGAAACAGGATAGCATAAATTGTATGTGAAAGGAAGTCTGCGAGAGTATGGATTCCTCCAGAGGCGTTCAGAGGAACGAGTGGAGGAACGCAGCATGCGCGTGTGGGATTAGCCAGTGGTTAGGGTTAGAAGGGCGAGGGCGGCAGAGAGATGATGTAACATCAGAGATTCATCCGGGTTAAATGCCATGGCTGTTAACGACGATCGAGGCCTGATCCACTATGGCGCTTTGTCAATATCCCAAAAAGTGAGGCTGCAAGAGAAGGAATTTGTACAGCACCAATCTCCCAATATATCCACCACCCTCATTTTTTTTCTTTTTTCAGGATGGAACCCAGTAGAGGGGTGACCTGATCCACGCTATTTGCAACTAAGGTGCTTCCAGTTCTGAGATACTTACCAGTGAAGTTACCAGGTTTTTAATCTCCCTTCAACAAAATGGCTTCAAAATCTCAGGCCATTAGGATGCCGCAATCATCGGTTGCAGCTTCCTATTGGACGTCCATTGAATTGCACTTACAAAGCTGCATTTGTATCTCACCTCCTTTTCCCCTGTTATCTCGGGACACATAGGGACCCAAGAGTTTAAAATAGCATGGTTCAGTTCGGATGATCCCCTAACTTTACTAAACAAAACATGAAAGGAACAAATAGAAGGGAAAAGTTTGAAGATGACACAGTACAGAATATTGCCATATGGATTCGCCGCACCTTAAGAAGGGTCAGCTTCCATAATTTTTGGCCCATATTAATAAGCGGGTGCTATGCAGCAAGGACCTTAAAGTATGGTTCCACCTTGTGGATTAAAAAACATAGGTATGAGCAGGGGGTCCTTAACTCTTACTGCCGTTCATTTCAGCTCTGGGGCCCCCTGCTTCTGATTACAGTCGTGGCTGGGTGAAGATATGGATTGATTTAAATTCCCTCGGACAGGAGATAATTGGAAGCCGCAACATTTTCTGTCGCGGCATCCTATTGGACCCATGGGAACTTTAAACCTCCATGAGATTAAGCTCCGGTACCATCGAAGGTATGAATCTGGGGAACAGGGTTTGATATTAATGTGATTCAGATGCGGAGACTGTCTGCTTCATACCTATTTTTTTTTAAATGGAGAGAGAGAAAGCTCCTTTAAAGCACAATTTAGGTGAATGGGGCCATTAGGTCTCCTGCATGACACCACCTAGCTAATATGGGTCCATAATAGTACAATTCCACCAATGCTGTGAAAGTTAGGCAATTTTCTGATTGCAATATAAATGTAATGGGTGAGGAAAGCAAAAATATAACAAACAAAACTTTACCAGAAATTCATTAAACTTGTGGGTATTGAAATGGTGTCATAAATATTAAAGTACAGAATCATTGATACAAATTAACGGACACCTTTTGGCTTATTTGTGAGGAATCAATATTTAAAGTAGCAATAGATACACTTTCAATTTACTTAAGTCATTATCTCATATTTTGTAAGAGAAAACACAATAAAAATGTGTTATCAAGCTCCAGAAAACCAATACAGTACAAAGTAATCACAAGTCACAAACAAAATACTATGGTGTTTTTATACACAATATCATTCACACCGCAGTTGGTAAATCCAGATTTGCTAATTGTGATGTTTGACTTGTTAAATTATCCCATTATTGAGTAGATTAGGTTCACTGTTTGTTCACAGAAATTGATTTATCTTCATTATTTTTGTTGGCATTGCTAAGTCTTGTAAGTAACTAATGAAAGAAATGATGCTGAGATCAAAGACCCTGCCACAGACGCTAGGCACAGCTCTGGTATAGTCAGAGAGGGATAGTTTGAGAAACAAGTGAGAAGAAACGATTGTTAAAAAAACAGAAAGTATTCTAGTTACTTAAAATGGTATATTTTATATATTTTAGTAATATATATTTTGTTATGTATTTTATAAGGTTGATTCCTTGGCAAGAGGTATCTAACATTTAGTGATAAATGTTTCTCATTATTTGGTGATACATCTTTCATGGTTGTAAAAAGCTTATAGATCATTTGAGAGGAATCGGTAGCAGACTTATCCAATTGTAATTCTAAAATATAGTACTTAAGACTGTAGGGTGAACTAAAGGATCAATTTCAGCTCAAAGCAATCCATAACATGGAGCAAAGTATCTTTTTACTTCAATTTGCACTGTGGAGATGTGTATGAAACTTGTGGTTTGAGCCCATTTCTTCAGCAGAGGTTAACGCCAATATAGACATTGCCATAATCTGCTGATATATCTAATTATACTACAGCTCCAACAAACCCATCACTAACTGCTTAAAAAATCATTCCAAATTACACAATTTGATAATGTTGTAGGCCTGAGCAGAGCTATTGTTGAGGATGCTTAGCATAGACCCGATTGTAGATAAACTTCAAAAAATGGTAAGAATGCAGAAAAAATTATAATATTTAAAAAAATGCTGCTATTCTAATTAACATTCCAAAAGTATTTAAACATGGTTACATTGATGCTTTAAACATTACTGTATATATAGATTTAGCAAATGTTATTATACCCGCTTGGGCGCTATGGTAGATATTTCTTGTGAATTCCATTATCACTGTCTGAATCATACACGAAACTTTGATATTCTTTGTTATAACATCAATGTTGTATATATCCAGTGGAAGCAATTAATCTGCTTAATCAGTACGATAAGGTGGTTTCTTCTGTTAAAAAAAACGTATACATCACACCGCAGCAATCACTAATTTAGATTGGCAAGAAGAGGCTGGGATAGGGTGCCATACAGAATAAATGTTAATGTTTCGCAGTGACTTAATAAATGGAGTTCATTGAACAAATTACATAATTTTAATGCAAATATAGATTGAAACAGACATACTGTTCCTGCGAACACGACGCATTAAGTATTGCATGTTAGAATAATATGACGCACGCACTACCATTTGAGTCAATAGAGCTGCGTTAATCTTGCATACAATTATCCGGCAGCGTGGCGCAATGATTCACCATTAATGGAGCAATAGATGTCTGCGCAGCAGAAACATGGGAAAAAAGAATGCATGTTTTCAAGGAAACAATGTTTCTCAGAAAGACTTAGAAAAAAACTAACATAAAAAGGAAGACTCCCCACTGTATCACAAAAATAAGTAATTAAGGAAGCCAAACCCCACTCAAAATTCAATAAAAAATTATTATTAATTATAGTATTTTAAATAATTTATTCAACACTCAAGGGCTTTTTGAAACCACAGATTCCATGGGTCTGTGTCTCTTCCGTGGCTCTTAAACTTATTTGTGTGGCATTTGAACTGAGAAAAGTGGCCACGAACATTGGGGCGGTTCTCAGAGTTGTAGTTTGACGAGTTACCCTAACCGGGTTTAGGTGTTGTTTTTTATTTAATCATGGTTAGGTATGCGGGGTATCGTGTTTTTCAAAACAGAAGGGAAGCTGAGCACACCAAAAGAAATGCAATAATTTTAAAAGTCATTTATTATTGACTGATTACAGTCAAAAACCATACGAAATTTCAGTGTTACAAACACATTCTTCAGGGTTTTATACACCGAATGTCGGATGGTATGTGACTGAATCAGTCAATTAAATGAACTTTTTATAAATGATTGCATTTCTTTTGGTTGTGCTCCGACCGATTCCCTTCTGTTTTCTACATGCAGTTACCCTGACCTAGGTTTTTTCTGTTTGCAGCACCCACCACTATCCTGTTTGTTGCTCTTGTTCCATAGAGTTGGAGCATCCCAAGTTGCATTATCTGACTCTTGTGTATCGGGTTTTAGCACATGGACATTTAACATGACTGCTGCTGGGGGTTCATCCTATGGGAAGGTTTACAAACTTTTGAACTTCAAGTTAAATTCAATTGATTTATTAAAAATGTTGTTTAAAATGCATTTTTTAGCATGATTATGTGTAAAAAATACATTAAACTATTAGATTAGAATGATCTATATTGGTTCCTAAGGGAAAAAAGTTTAAATATATTGATTGTATAGTTTTATATTGTAAAAGAAGATTTTATTGTGGCTTAAACATTGCTAGGACAAAAACCTTTTAGCACTCAAAGGGTTAAAGCGAAATCCTGTATCAATTGATTTTTCTTTCTAGCCTACCTGAAGCCCAGAGCTGAACGGTGATTACCGGACATCCGGAATGTTCCGAGATATTGTTGTTGGGTTTTTTTTGTACCGTGTTTTAAAAAAAAAATACAAATAACCCACATAACTAAAATATGGCCATGGGTGTCACCATAGAAAGTCGTAAAATCACTTCTGTAACGGCCGGCAGCTTTTCTATTGCCTACCGGAGCAAGCCTGACCCCGTGGCCATTTTGTGTTTCACTGGTTTTCTGTGAAATGGCTCTTCAACTCAGGAACTAAGGTCACTGGACTTCAGGGTACTGTACCCAAACGGCGAGTTCGGGGGTTCAGGTATTCAAAAAAGAAATAAAGCAAGCAGACTGGACTTGCTGCGTTAGTTTTTTATGTCCTTGAGTCCAGAACATCATTACATTCAACAAATGCAATGCTGTGTTTCCACTACTCAAATTAGTACATTAGAAATCTAATCAATAACGTAGATCCTGATTTAACAATGTAAATGAGATAAGGCTGAGACAAGGAGGAGGTCATCTAATTTTATTCAAAGCCTGGTAAACACCCCATTCATACACTAGGAGGAAATCTTATCAGCAAGCCTGCAGAAGGCTAAATGTTCACAGGGACCCATACACTAATGCTGAGCTGAAAAAAAGTGACTGCACTGGCTGTGACGGGTAGGGGGTAACCAGGCTCTCAAATAGAGGTTAAGCCCTTTGGTACCCATGATCCGTGAATAAGGGTCCAAGAGAAGTTAGCTCTTGGGCAGTAACATTGTACCATGTTTGTACTGTATGCAAAAAAGTATGTTTGTGTTTTTTCCTTTCCGGGCATCCAGCAGCAGGGCTTTGCTAAGGGTATGTGTTAGGTTTTTTTTGTGTGAGGACCAGTGACAGAATGTTGCCTAGGAGGTCGGGGTCCGGAGTTTGTCGGTTCCCCCAATAAATGTACCCCGGAACCATGCCTGATTCTGGATACATGTAGACACAATGTCCCGCAAATCTACCCCTTGATAACACAAGTGCGACTCACCACAGGGTACCCTGCTTCACACGCCAGAAAGTAGAATGGGGCACAGGGATACAAAACATCTATTCTGTAACTGAGGGAATCCCTGGTTAAGGGGTGGGACCCCAGCTTGCCAGGTGACCACAACCAGTATAGGGTTGTTTGGGGGACCCCAACCGTATATAAAGTTGAGGGGGGACTCAGAGTCCAGACTGAGTCCAAAAGATAGTGCGTGGGGAATAAGGCAGATAGAAAGAAAACTACAACTTGTTCTTTTCTGCCCTTGATCCCCAAGACTCAGAAGACATTAAAATATACCTTAATGTATTAAAATATACTTTATTAACATGTAATGTTTCTACATTTGGAACCGATGTCCAAACAGGCTGCCTGAGCTAACCCATATGCGCTGGTAAGTCTGCTGGACATCGGAGTTCAAAGCAGTCAGAGGATGCCCAGAGGTGAGAATATCATTTGGTCAGCAGGGAAAGGCGGAAGTACCAGGTCCGGAGATCAATGACAGTCGTCCGGGCTGCCCACTGTGCTCTGCCAGACCTGGTGGATCGTCTCGCGGGGGGGCATTGAGAAGACAGGGAAAAAAAGGTGGCAAGCTTGCGCATGCCCCTTGGCTATTTCGGATTTCCTGACTGAACCAGACTTTTCTAGCCGCTTGGCTCTGATTGATTGCTGTGAATTTACCATGCGTTGATGGGCTGCTGAATTTTTGAATGAAACTCAGAATATAGTAAAAGTAAGAATCTGTGAGCCAATCAGATTAGTCCTCCGTGAGTAAGAGCACGGACGGGCTTTTCAAAGGTTGCTCTGCATGAATAGCATGTAAAGCAAGAAAGAAAAGCCTGCCTTCCAGAGTCCAAGTCCCGACGTTTGCGGCCCAAGTTCTCAGAAACTATCAACGGGTCATGGCCTGGGATTTTATGCCGATTTCGTTCCAGGAGATTTGGAGTAACTGCGTCAGAGGGCGACCAAGTTCTCAGAAGAGAACGAGCGTGGCGTGTGGAACTTTGGGGTTTGGGTTTGAGGAGTCCGACAGGGAAAACTGTTCTCTAGGTTCCCTGCACCTAGGAAAGTCTAGTTTTCAACCCCAGTCCCAAAGTAAGTGTGCTCTTTTGTTTTGTATTTTGTTATCATTGTGTGTAAGCAAATTTATGCGAATAAATTACAATTACTTTCATTACCTTGTCTTGTTCAATGTATGATCCTAGTAAAAGGTGCTGCAAATAACCTGGTCTCCCATGACAACGGCAAATACACAACATTATTACTCAATTAACATCATGAAAACCAGTTTTATTCAGGGAAATGAAACTTGCATTATATTATAGTACACTCCTGTTAAACATTTCTCTTCATAAGGACTAATATATTCATAATAATTAGGACTGATAGAAGAGCCCGTGATATAGTCACGAGTGCCTTCAGACGGGGACATTTGTTTGGTGCACATCCACAATAACCAATTTTGTTTATTTTGTGAGATATATACATTGAAAAATCAAGGTGATGAAACCTAAATCTAAAGTGACTAATAAAATATTAAAATAAAATAGACACGCAGGTGCTACAGTATCTGCTGTTGACAACCACTGTATGTAACTCTGGTTAATAGTGAATTTGCAACAGTGTGAGATGTGCTGGATACAAAATAACACCACTAATATTGTCCCTCCTGTGTATACAATTAGTGATGCACCCACACAAATACTTACTTAAAGTAGCAAAGCACATCGCTTGTTTTTTCTCTGTACTTCAACAGCACTGGAAACAGGGGTCCGTCAAAGCTAAACAGCATTATTTTAACTCTGGATACCTAAGGTACCCAAGATACTTACCATCATAGTTAACAGTGTTTAAAACAAAATTCAAAATGGCCACCGAATCTCATGGGTCCCGCGTTGTCAATCGAATGGCCATTTAAATGTCCAGGGACAACACCGATAACATTGGTAAGGGAACCCAGGAGGCTACATACAGTCGTGAAAAGAAAGACACCCTCTTTGATTCTATGGTTTTACATATCAGGACATAATAACAATCATCTGTTCCTTAGCAGGTCTTAAAATTAGGTAATACAACCTCAGATGAACAACACATATGACATATACACGGTATCCTGATTATTTTAACAAAAATAAAGCCAACAGAGAAAGAGAGAAAGCATGTGTGAAAAACTAAGACACCCTTACTGCTTCCATAGGAATTAAGATGCTAGTAGCAGACAGGTGAATTTGAGTAGCAGACATTGCTGAATACAGTTCTTTTGGACCTTACTACTGAGTGCTGTCTTTATTTTTTACTATTAACCTTTATGGACAAATCACCGACCCATACCTATAGTCATTGGAGTGCCAGTTAACTCTTCTCATATATATATATATTATATATATAAGTACTATATATATTATATACTATAATACTATATTACACACACTGTAGAAGGTATCAGTTAACCGTGTTCGGAGCTTCAATAATCAAAAAATAAATAGATGATACCGTTCTGTGGCTAACGAAATGCTTTATTTGTGCGAGCTTTCGAGATACACTGATCTCTTCTTCCGGCGATGTTGTTACAATGAATGAAGCAAGGAAACTTGAAAACAGTGTCTCTTGGAATGTTACTGTGCTTGTCCTCCCCCGTGTGTGGGATGTGTTTATGGCTAGAGGTGTCAAGGTAACTGAAAGCAAGTGAAGAAAGAGTGTGTATGTGTATCAGTGTGAATAAAAATGAATGGAGAGCCCACAGTATAAACAGTGCTCTACACAAGGTGTGTGTGGAGTGAGAGGGATATAAATGGTGTGTAATATAATGGTATATAAGATGAACGATCTGAGGGTTGCCATACTCAAAGGTAATCTTAAAACCCCGAAAGAGAGACGGTTGCATGAATACAACATTTATTTGCAACTGTTGTCACCTTGCAGTGGCCTAAACAGAGATCGAATGTTATGAGTCATTACTGCACTAGCGACTCTCTTCCCATGAGCGCTTAAGGCCATGTCTGTACATTACTGTCTATATGATATGCACACACAGCTGTCCGTCACAACATACTAATAACTCCTTATTTCCATCATCACAACCAATAGGGACCACATAGTATCCACACAACTTTTAGTTGTGCTACAAACTCTCACATTTCCACACCCACCCAACACACCATTTATATCCCTCTCACTCCACACACACCTTGTGTAGAGCACTGTTTATACTGTGGGCTCTCCATTCATTTTTATTCACACTGATACACATACACACTCTTTCTTCACTTGCTTTCAGTTACCCTTTGACACCTCTAGCCATAAAACACATCCACACCGGGGGAAGGACAAGCACAGATAACATTCCAAGAGACACTGTTTTCAAGTTATCCTTGCTTCATTCATTGTAACATCTCCGGAAGAAGAGATCAGTGTATCTCGAAAGCTCGCACAAATAAAAGCATTTCGTTAGCCACAGAACGGTATCATCTATTTATATTTTTTGTTTATATATATATATATATATATATATATATATATATAAAAAACCTTAGCTTTGAAAAAAATGAGAACCATGCTGTGATCGCGTTATAAGCAGATCCGCTTTGTATATTATATACACACACACACACACACACACACACATATATATATATATATATATATATATTGGAGTGCCAGTTACTGCTTTCTCATATACAGGCATACCCCGCTTTAAGTACACTCACTTTAAGTACACTCGCGAGTAAGTACATATCGCCCAATAGGCAAACGGCAGCTCACGCATGCGCCTGTCATCACGTCATGAACAGCAATACCGGCTCTCTACCCGTACCAAAGCTGTGCGCAAGCAGGGAGACTATAGAGCCTATTAAAAATGCGTTATTTACATCAGTTATGCACGTATATAACGATTGCAGTACAGTACATTTATCGATAAGTGGGAAAAGTTAGTGATTCACTTTAAGTGCATTTTCGCTTTACATACATGCTCTGGTCCCATTGCGTACGTTAATGCGGGGTATGCCTGTATATATATACAATATACAAAATAACACCACTAATATTGTCCTCCTGCTGTATACAATATAGTTGATTGCACCACTCACAAATACTTACTTAAAGTAGCAAGCACATCTGCTTGTTTATATATATATATATATATATATAAATATGAGAAAGCAGTAACTGGCACTCCAATATATATATATGTGTGTGTGTGTGTATATAATATACAACGCGGATCTGCTTATAACGCGATCTCAGCATGGCTCTCATTTTTTTCAAAGCTAAGGTTTTTTTGTTGGCTAACTTTCTCTCACCTCTCCCCCTTGTCTCAGTCACTCTTCCTCTCGCCTGGATTCAATGCAACAATCAGATCTGAGCCCAGGGGGATGGAAGCCGAGAGGGGACAGAAGAGCCCGGTGCGATCAGCCAATCAGAGTGGGACAGGGAGGAGGGACACACAAACGGGGCCCACTCTTCCCACCTCCCGTTTCCTGACCATGAGTCTCCTCCTATCGCCCCACCCTCTTCTCCCTGTCTTTCTGTCTAACCCCCTGACCCGCCACCGTTTACAGTATAAGCGAATGGGGGTGCTGCTACATATTTTCCCACGATCCGGTTATAACGCGATCGCATCGGGTGGACCCCAAGCACCGCGTTATAATGGGGTTCAGCTGTAATACTAATATAATAAGTTCGTGAGTGAGACAAAATAATATCTATGATTTATTGTATACAATAATAATCAGTAATAAATCCATAATAAAGCAGAGTAAGATTTCTTAGTTACATGCTTGCTTATACATACCATCAAATAGGTTACCACGGTCAGTCTCGCTAATGGTTCTGTCCCTGTTTCTGTTCTGCCTGTAATTTCTCGACACTAACTGATATGTCATCTGCATACGTCATATCTGTTGCTGGGCAGAATATCTTTCTTTCCTATAATCTGTAGATAAAAACATCTTGGCCTAAATATAATTGATATATATATATATATATACAGCAAATATAGCACATAGATATATCTATGTGCTATATTTGCTGTATATACCCATAACCAGGTCAGAGCAGGCGGCGAAGTAGTGTCATCGGGGTCACGGGCAGGCAGTAACGTAAGCAGGAACACAGGAACAGAGATTGGACTAGGGAACAGAACTAGAACAAGCCGAAATATAGGTAAGGACCTTTAATAACGAACTACTAATAACAACCCAAACAAGCTACAGGTAAAAACAAGGGACAGGCAGACATCAGGCAAGGGCAGGTAAAGGTTAGTAGCAATACAAACCAAAGGCAAGGCAGGGATTGTAATTTGTTTTACACTAATCTATTTCTAAAATAATCTTACATAAGCAACAACAATGTCATGTTCTTTTTGAGTGTTGGGGAGTAGGGACTGTAAGTAACGTGCGGCATGCAGTGGATATTACCTTTTCATTTATAGGGCTCTATGGATTTATAAAGCTGCATTTCCCTTCTTTAGTGCCGTAAGGAAAGAAAGATATACAAAACCCTATAGTGTCCCACTACTGCTTAAAGCTGCAGTTCAGTCTTTTTTTTTTTAATTTATTTTTTTACTTCAATAGTTTTATGTGTGCAATCTCTAATTACCTAAAGAACTGTATAGCTGCAGGTCAATTCGTTCTCCATGTATTGATAGGTCGAAATTTGGTGACATAATTAGTGAAGGGATCTGTTTATATTCTGCTTGTCTGTCAGTGGAAGCTCATGAATATTCATGAGCAATCCTGCACTGACCTGTGCTAGAGGGAGGGCAGGGCTAACAAAGGGGTGTGCCAGGGCTTGTGACAGGACATGAAGGGGCAGTGCCTTAGCAAATGGCTGTTAAAATAGAATACAAGAACATTGGTCTTTAAAAGTTGTTTTTTTAAAAACAGAAAATGCTGTAAGTATTTTTTCTTACTACAGAACTGATTTATTAAAAAAAAACACACATGCAGGATATTGACTGAACTGCAGCTTTAAGACAGTAGGATCTGGAAAAAATAGTTTTAAAAAATCCACACCATAGGCCTTGATGTGAGTATTGACGAGCAGCTCTAAAGAGGTTGAATGCAACTAAAGTTTGTTTACAGAATGCACCAAAGCTATTATTAAATGCTGACTTGTTAGATAATTTTGAATGCAGCAGTGATGTTGCATTTGAAGTTTTCAGTGAATACATTTATTTCTGCAGGTAATTTTGATGAAAAATAGCAAACAGCATGTGAGAGATAAATTGAATGATAAGACTTTAGCTGTCAATTCTGTTTAACATTTTTTGTATTATCCAGATGTTAATAATGTCATCACCATGTGCCTCTGCCGTGTGTTGATTTGTATGCTTATGAGATATTTTAAGGGCATGAATCATTAGACTAATTAGAGCAGAGATTGCCAGCACAGGTTGTGTAGTTTTATTCTCATGTAGGTTAGGTGTCAGGAGCATCATTCTCCTCCTGTTTCGTTGATCTCTATGTCTTCATGTTCTTTATTTGGCTATACTTACTAATTTAGGATGCACACAACTAATTTTCTTTGGATATTTTGGACATTTACTCTGGAAATATGAGTAAAATGCAATATGATTGTTAGGCATTTGTCATTTTGTAGTTTCAAGTTGTCAATTAAACTAAATCAAAGCCTAGTACAGTAATGACAGATTAACATTTCTCTCATGCACTTTCATTTGTCTAAAATATTCTCTAAAATCAAAATACAGGTGTATTTAAAAGGGTACAATCTAATTGGGTTTCTTTTCTACTGTGTATTTACATATTTTACTTTTGTACAAAAGGATCGAGTTTCTCATTAAATCTGCAATTAGTACATTAAGGGCCTTATATACCAAAGTGATCTCTTCCATAAGACACATTCTGGTGCCAGAAGACACCTTACAGCATATATACATGTAAATGGGCCATAAGATGTCTTCTGGAATAGCACAATTTAATACATTCTGTATGGACGTAAGTGTTCTCATAAACCAATATAACTAACTAAAGGTTCAGTCTCCCCTAACCTTAAACAAAAATGTCTTTCATTCCGGCATACAGTATTCCTACAGGCCCTTATCAAACGTACTTAACATTTTCGATGTGGGAGAAAAGCTCCCTGAAATGGAATAGAATAATATGTCTTGATAATGCTTTATTTCCAGCCGTATATCGCTGACTGATTGGATTGCATAGCCAATAAGTGGTAACAATGCGGCAAGTGACAGATTTTAAGACAATGCATTGAAACCACAGAGTCTCCCTGATACAGGGGCAGCCCTTGAAGATAATGTTTATAATTCAGTTGATTTTGGTAGATTTTTGTCTTCTTGTTTATCTTAGATTAATGTAGGATTGTTCTTGTGCTACTCTTTAATATGATGCATATAGCTCAAAGTTTATTTTTAGTGGTATTGCACCATTAAGCGTTTCTATATATAGATGCTGTGGACAATATGCAAAATTTGTAGACCATTGAAAGTTACTGTAAATGATGTGTCTTTGGAACATTTGAGTATTATTTTTTCAAGGTTTATTGACACTTTGGAGATGTTAATCTATGTTAATAGATTCTACTTCAACCTCATCCTCCACTTCTTTAGTGAAAAGGAATTTTATTCTTCAAACTACAACTCTGTTGCTCATTTTGATTAAAGAAAATCATAGACCACCCCTAGTCACAAATTGGGAACTAAATATGAACATAGTTTACTTGGGATATATTTTATAATAAACTGCTAACATATGTTACGTTAACAAAATGCACCTGTGTCTCCACCAAGGGCCAGATTGGAGACGATTTTCATACCCCTCCTGACTCTTCTACTTAGTTTAAATTCATAAATGAAAACTTGCTACAGTATCTTTCTCATACTGTATATCAGACTTTCTTGCATTTTCTCTTTGCAACCATAACTAGATTACCCGTTTCTCACTCACCCCTTTTAAATGTTAACCTTTTTTTTTTTAGCTGTACTGTGTATCCGGTCATATTTAGATTTGCCGTGTTTCTTAGATTACTTGGTAGAGATTTGAAATTCTGCTTGCATTAAGACCATATTTTCCTCACCGGTAAAATGGGCTGGATTGCTGCTTTAATCTTTTATCTCTTTAAAAAAAAAAAAAATTCTACACTATTTGATTTGGGGCATCCTCTGGAGTTAAACCATGTAATTTTTAGCTACAGTCATGTGAAAAAGAAAGTACACCCTCCTTGAATTCCATGGTTTTACATATCAGGACATAATAACAATCATCTGTTCCTTAGCAGGTCTAAAAATTAGGTAAATACAACCTCAGATGAACAACAACACATGACATAATACACTGTGTCATGATTTATTTAACAAAAATAAAGCCAAAATGGAGAAGCCATGTGTGAAAAACTAAGTACTGTACACCTTATGATTCAATAGCTTGCAGAACCACCTTTAGCAGCAATAACTTGAAGTAATCATTTTCTGTATGACTTTATCAGTCTCTCACATCGTTGTGGAGGAATTTTGGCCCACTCTTCGTTACAACGTTGCTTCAGTTCATTGAGGTTTGTGGGCATTTGTTTATGTACAGCTATCTTAAGGTCCCGCCACAGCATTTCAATCGGGTTGAGGTCTCGACTTTGGCTGGGCCATTAAAACACCTTGATTCTTTTCTTTTTCAGCCATTCTGTTGTAGATATGCTGGTGTGCTTGGGATCAGTGCTTGGGATCATTGTCCTGTTGCATGACCCAATTTCGGTCAAGCTTTAGCTGTCAGACAGATAGCCTCACATTTGACTCTAGAATACTTTGGTATACAGAGGAGTTCATGGTCGACTCAATGACTGCAAGATTCCCAGGTCCTGTGGCTGCAAAACAAGCCCAAATCATCACCCTTCCAACACCGTGCTTGACAGTTGGTATGAGGTGTTTGTGCTGATATGCTGTGTTTGGTTTTCGCCAAACGTGGTGCTGTGCATTATGGCCACACATCTCCACTTTGGTCTCGTCTGTCCAAAAGACAGTGTTCCAGAAGTCTTGGGGTCTGTTCAGATGCAACTATGCAAACCTAAGCCGTGCTGCCATGTTCTTTTTAGAGAGAAGAGGCTTTCTCCTGGCAACCCTTCCAAACAAACCAGACTTGTTCAGTCTTTTTCTAATTGCACTGTCATGAACTTTAACATTTAACATGCTAACTGAGGCCTGTAGAGTCTGAGATGTAAATCATGGTTTTTTTGCAAATTCTCTGAGCATTGCACGGTCTGACCTTGGGGTGAATTTGCTGGGACGTTCACTCCTGAGAAGATTGGCAACTGTCTTGAATGTTTTCCACCTTTGAATAATCTTTCTCACTGTAGAATGGACTTTAATTTTTTGGGGAATGGCCTGATAACCCTTCCCATATTGATGGGCAGCAACAATTGGTTCTCTAAGATCATTGCTGATGTCTTTCCACACACCTGATTCAAGAATCGGGAAAAGAAGTGTCCACTATGATTCTGAAGAGGTGGATGTAAAATCGGTGGGAATACCACAAGGTGTGTATTGGAAACCTTTTTCTAAACCGATAATAAGGAAGCAAAAGAATTTGGGCATTTCACAGGTTCTACTGTTTGATTAGTGACCCTATTTTGCCTTTGCTCCTCACCTCGCTGTACCAGCCACTGAGATCCTCTATTGCTTCAGACAGCCTGGGTTTGTGATATGGTATATTCAATTCTCTCCCCCCCCCTAAAAAAAAGAGGGTTATATGTAACTAATAACAGGGGGGCAACATTTCTGGGACTTACCCCTTCTTCTGGCCCATTCCCAGACAAAATAAATGGGGTGCTTCCCGCTCTCTCATTACAAACTACGTGCTATAATACAGAAAAAAAACAGGGTGATTTTTTTACAAATGGTCATAGGTATCAAAATCCTTATATAGGTCTCTGCCGAGTCTAGTGTGTGTTCAGCTCAGAGTAATCAGCTGCTCATTTTTAACAATATTTCAAGATAATTTGGTGTTATGATGTGGAGTTGTTTCTATTATTTGTATCAATCCTCAGTTGAGCATTACAAAGACTAATTAGCAAAGTAGTTTGTGGAAACAACAGATTTTTGCCTGACTAGTAATAAGAAGTAATTTAAGACATTGTATTATTTTTATATCAACACTGTTGAAGACAAATGAAAAACCAAGTTCAATAAAAATTATGGGTATTTTTGTTGATAGAGCATATGAATAATTCAAGATGTTACAATGATAGACATATCTTTACTTGTCCTTTAATATAGATTCCACGAAGGTAAAGTGCATATTGGAAACGATTAATAATATTCTTTTGTGTTCATAACATAGTTTCCTTTATTGCTCTTGATTAAATGTGATTTTGAATAACATCTTTAATATAAGACCACCAATAAAACAGCTGCAGAAAATCACAGCTCAAGAGTGATAAAAAAGAACTGCTATTTCTGTTCAAGGATAACAAAGGAACACATTGCATTTGACTCCCATAGGCTCCTGTCACTTTTCACTGAATTCAAGTACTGAAAGTCATCAATTGCCAGAGAGCACATGGGGAAAAGACATTACTTATTAGGACAACTCTGACAAGACATTTATCCAGTATTTTCTAACAATACACATATCAAACGTTCTTGATGAGTGTGGAAAAATGAACAGGAAAATGAACAGCTTTGTCATTTTAAATAGCAAACTAATCAATTACATTCATACCAAAAAGGATATGAAAAATCGCTGGTTTGTTCTGATAAACCTGCAGAATAGGCAAAGTAGACATTTTGTGTACAGATTATTTTTACATGTCTGAATGTATCCAACAAAAGTAATGGCTATGGGAAAAAAACTTTCAGCTGTTGGGGGTCTCAGAGAGAATAACTTCACAGCTCTCAAACATCCTCTTAGGGATCACCAAGTTCTAAGGGTGGGAGGGGTAGGAGAGAGAATTCTAGCTGTCAGAAAAATACATGTCTTCCAGTCCAATTATAGCAGTGCATTACTGCAGGGATTTGTCTCATCCCCCTTTGTTTAGGACAGCCCCATCCCAAAAATGTTGTTTGGCGGATAGGTATGGTGATCAGATTTCCAAAAGTAAAAACCGAACACAATAAAAATGTATTTCGAAAACAAATTACATAGCTTAAAAATAAATATTGTAATGGTATTTGTCCAATAGCATCGCTATTTATACTGCTTTATTAATTTCTCTCTCTCCTACACCACATCTTTTCCCTCTCTCCTCACCTCCTACACTATCTCTCATACAGACACACAGACTCCCTCCCCCCAGTCTGCGTGTCTCTCCCACACAGGAAGCTTTTGTCTCAGGAAGGGGCCGTGCCCCCAAAATGTTCCTGTAGCTCTTCCTATTACTATACAGTAAAACTTAGAAAATGTTTGCAGTACAGTACCAATATATAGGTGAAGTGAGGGAAAAGAACAGATTGAACATGCTCAACAGATGAGATGTTCTGGATATTTAGCATGGATACTCCACACCCAGCGGGTATAAATGTGGATTGGGAACTCACACATTTTTTGTAGACAGAAGGTTCTACATAAATAGAATTTATGAGATGAGGATACATACCATTTAGTACCAGATATTATGGCATATCCCTCTATGTCGGATTGTACAATTAAGTTTGTTTATTTATTGATGGTACATTTAATGAATAATATGTATATTTTGTGGACAAATGATAAATGCAGGTCATAATGTGTCTCTTTATTTTGTTCCTTATTCTCTTTTTCTTCCTTCCTTTCCCCTCCCCCCCTTCCCTTATTTCTTCATTAGATCTCCTATCAGGATCATCTAGACAAGACCAATATACGTTTTTAGTTATGATAATATCTCATGTATATGTAACCCTTGTTCCCCCCCCCAGACTCATCTGTGGTGCGTGAGGGCAGATTACATGCGTAGTGGTGGTGCATACCTGCGTGGAACAGGAGGGCCTGAGCTTCCCGCAATGTTATTGGGGAGACAGGACCAGGCTTCTGGGGTGGTAACCTCCATGCTTTTAGTGGTGCAGCGCTTCCATCTTCTATACTCCCAGGGATATGGGATAGGACCTGTATAGAAGAACCACCCTGGTCCAGGGTTGAATGCTCCAGACTCACACACAGTCTTTGTATAAAAGAATTGTCTCTTTATTGATCCGATCAGCGACTCCAAATGTAGTGGCGACCAGCAGCCACAACAACAACAGCAATGTCCTGCTAGCACTCCACTCTCCTCCCTGTGCCAGTCCTTCCTCCTCTCCTTACCTCCAAGTCTCTCCTACGACAGGATGGTCTGGGCTGGGGCGGCAATACCCCGCGGCCCACCGCAGAGGTTAGCCTCTGGGTGGGGAATGGATTCTCCCCATCACCCCGGCACTGGGGTGAGGGGCATTGGTCCACCGGGTCTATAATACTATAAGCTCTACTCAAAGTGGCTGAGACTCTCCTCTTCTCTCTCGGCTCCTGTATGACTGCACAGGTGAGACCGCACAGTCTCCTCCAACTTCTCGGACAGAACAGACAGTCACTTAACAGGAGCTGGCTGCTAAATAGTCAGCCCCTCATGATGTCAGCAGAGCCTCCCCTCTGTCTCACGCCTGCAGCAGAGTCAGGGGCCTGCATCTACCACTCAGGGCAGGGCATTGAAGGGGGAAAACCCATGATGACTACTGGCACCTGCCCTTAACAGGACTTACCACAGTAGGAGGAAGATAGGTATAGCCCGTGCTGTTTACAGGGGGCTACATATACATATTAGTGTTAAGCCCTTTTTGGGTTGAAGTATAAATTATGCCATTAAATTAGTATATGCATTAGGGTATCACTTATATTAGATCAAAGGCAATCAATTCCTCATATTTTTGAGGCTAACATAGGTGTGGTATTTATAATGGATATACAACACATTTACAATGGTGTACAGTAGTTTAGTAGCTAGATTCATGCATTGTGCTACATATATATTCTACCACAATAGGTTTTTTAGTATTTGGATATATTGTATCCTCCTGTTGTACTCACCATTATGCTTATAGAACTTTAGAACCCATGATCTGAATGATTTATGACAACTTAGTAATGATTTTGTTACCATTGAATATAACAGCAATTTTGTATCTGCATATCATTGCAGAGTGAAGTGATAGTTGTGTTTCACATAACACCACTTAAATGGATGTATTATTGTAGATGTTTTTGCACTATATAGGGTGACTTAATATGGGTTTTTGGTTTATATGTATATATATATATATCTTCCTTAAATAGTGTTATAGGAGTTTGGTATGTTCAGTTTTAAATGACAGTTTATGAGGTACTGTGGTAGCCTCCTTTTCCGAGTGGGCTGCTGGGTTGTAGTTTGATGAACCTGTAGTTAGTTATATTTACAAACTTGTTTTTGGCATATACTGTATGCCAATACATATGAACTATCATGATTTTCAGGGTTGAGATTTATAACTGTGGCAGCAGTGTTTCTTGGGAAGCTAATACTGCCAATAGCTATTGTGTAAATATACATTTATGATTCTTACAGTATATGTTTTTTTACGTGGCCCTGTGAGTGGGATTGCCTCCAGGTGGCTTTGTGGACGCTCATTGGCCAGTTTCCATCTAGTTCTAACAAAAAAACAGGGTATAAGTGCGCTACTCCAATTTAACACTCTTACACACCACCCCAGTGAAAGTGATGTGATCAAGGTGATACTGTAAATATAAAATACTTGGTGAAAATCACGAGAGCGTCTGCAGCTGTAGAGCGGGGGTGGCTTAGACACTCCCCGAGCTAGTACAGAGAAAACACAAAAAACCAGCGCACAACGCTCATAGTGTATTAAAAATATATAATGTGAGGCACAATAAACGGCACAAAGTTTGTTCCACTGCGATAGATCCGGGCTGTACTGTATGGTGTTGGACTGCGCGACCGAGTGACGTCATCCGAGGTGGACAAAGTAGTGGCAGCATACAGTACAGCCCGGATCTATCGCAGTGGAACAAACTTTGTGCTACTATCCTCCTTTATGAAGGACTAAGAGGGTTATTGCCTACTTGGGACTTACCCACCATAATTTCCTATCTGCTAATGCCAACATATACTTGCTGACCTGAACAGTATTATACTTACGAAATGGATGCTTAGTGAGAGCAGCTAGAATTTACGATAGAAAGTTACACCTAACTTTGATGGTTGCATACATATCCACTCTATTATGGAGTTCTTTTAAATGGATGAAGGTATATATGTGTTTTCAGACAATATTTGAATTTAATAAAACTTTTTTGTTTTTTGATCTTCCCGGTATTTAATAGGTTAATATACCTAATAACAGTAATTATCTGTTGGACCACTATAGTCCGCCTACTTATACCCAGCATTGAGTGCTAATAATAGAGGGAATCTTTCGGATCCTCCTTGGATCAACTCTGTCAATAATGGTATTTTTTAGCCAGCTCGCAATTGAGGCCTTAGAAACCTACTTTCCTCTATGTTTTCCTCCACACAGAATAAACTGGCTGATTTTCTAAATGTTTCTGTTCTTATTATATATATTAAGGTATCTTACTACATATATCCAAGATGTGAAATTGTTCTTGCTTCTCATTATGAAGGTTAGGACCAAAGGAAGGTGACACAATGTCTTGATTAACTTTAGACAAACTGATGGTTTTCATAGGAGTATACTGTAGTACTTTGCGTTCATAAAAGTTCTAAATAAGGAGATCTGCAGGAAATGGCTTGAATTTTCCTCACTCTTCTTGCTGAGGCAATTGTCACTAGAAACGGTATTTAATGTCAAGATGTTGTCTGTTGCTGTATCCAGTGGTTCAAAAAGTTCTTTAAATAGCATTTTCAATACTAAATCTAAATCCCATGTTAGAAGAGGTGTTTTAACAGTTTATCTGATTCTACATTTCTTTTTTAAAAACCTCTTAATAGAAGGGTTTGATGCAAGAGATTCTTCTTAAAAAGCACCAATTGCTGCTATTTGTACTTTTAATTATCTGTGTGCCAAGTTCTTCTAAAAAAATGCTTGAAGGAAATCTAAGATCTCTATTACTGAAGCAGTTTCAGGATGCCCTGATGCTACAGACAACATTTTGTAAATGTTTTCCATAGTCTTTTGTAAATTCTATAAGTAGACTGTTTTCTAGACTTTCATCTGGTTAGGACATTTAAGACAAACCTTTGTTTACCAAGGTGCTCCATTCAATTTCCATGCAACTAGCCTTAACTTGCTCAGTTCTGGATGTTGTATTGTACTGTACCTTGGAATTATCACGTGTGGCAACAAAGGTAGTTTCCATGGAACTTCCACTGAATGGTTGAAAACCAGGATCTTCTCGGCCAATAAGGTATTATTGTTTTTACTACAGCTATGTTCATGATTATTCTTTGTACTGTATCATTGAGAAGCGTGGAAAAACATATGTGTAGCCCTCTTTCCTTGCGTCTAAGGGAACTACGTGTGCTGCCGTTACCTGTGGCTCACAGAAGGCCTGAGCCTCCAAAACTGGGAGCCTGGGGCGAGCTCTCGTTCTATTCGGTGCAGCGCCTCCACCTTAGAGGGATGCCAGCGCAGCAGGATAACCCCTTTCAGGACCACTTACAGTGAAATTATACACACACCAGTATATAACAATTGGTTTACTAACAAAAGAATAATGATATAATGGTACCATACAATATAATACACACAATACAATAATAACAACACAGGGTGAGTGTCCCCCAAAGTACCTAGGGTGTGTGGCACCAATACCCCTGGTGTCCTTCCCCAATGAGAGTCAGTTCTACCCACGTATAGGGAGTAGCGTTACCCCTGTGGACCGTTGGTGCACTTTACTTCCCTGGGTACTCCTGTACCCAGGTACCGCCGGATGAGCAAAAAGGATCCGTCTGATCCCACGACATCTGCTGAATCCTCTCTCTCTGGTCCGAAGATGTCTGCCTCTTGAGGGAGCTCCAGCTGGAGGGTGTCCCTTAATGTCTAGAGTTGCCTGTGATCTGATCCCAGACTGCAGCTCACCGCGTGGCGTCTCTTCTCTGATGCTATACCTGACACTATAAGGCTAAAGGATAGCGTCCCTGTCTGGGGTCTGCCCAGTAGCAGCCTCAATCTAAAAGGGGATTTAGGACCTAGCTGGGAGCTAAGGGACAAACATAATCTTAGTCCAGGGGAGCACTCCCCCCCTGGACACTACCTCAACGGTTCTCCCCTTCTTCCAACTGCCAGTAACTGACAGTAGCTCCAGAAACTGCCTATAACTGCCAAACTGTGTCAACATTCTACCTGCATGTCCCTCAGGCTACTGGGACATGTAGTCCCTTGCGGGGCCTTTCCTAAGATGGCCACCGCAACTCTGCGGACTGCACATGCGCACAGAATCCACTGCGCATGCGTGAACCTAAAATGGCCGTCGCAACTTCTCGCCTCTCTGCGCATACGCACGGCTGCATTTCCGCATGCGAGAATTACAAGATGGCGCCCCCTGCTTGCTGGGTACGCCACGGAGCTCCACCTCTCCATACCCCGCAACCCCTCCCTGGCACCGGAGGTAAGAGGGGACACCGCTACATATGCTAATACAAAATCCCATTTGATGGACACTGCATCCTACTTGTGTCTTGAAAAATAAGGAACTACTTTGCTGTTGTGTTTGGCCATCAGATCGATTTGCGGATAGCCCCATCTGTTGCAAATTTGACAAATGATCCAGAAACCCTTCTCCTGGTTGTGTTCTCTTTCTGCTTAGAACGTCTGCCACCTTGTTGTCTTATGGAACAGAAGAACTGCCTTGCGCTCAGGTAAACAGTCTTAGTACCCGTGGGTATCAAATATGAGCCAATTGAGAGCGGAGTGTGAAGGGCAAATGCAGACCACTAAACAGAATCGGGGCTAGCAGGGAAATCCCTTACCTCTATGTGCTCTCCGATCTGGGTCCTGCTCTCTTCTGTCCTCCGCTTCTCCTGCGTGCGTCCGTGATGTAAATGTAGCTTGGAGTAAAGAAGAATCTGTCGCTACTGCGAGCGGCAAAAATCCAGGCAACGTCCAAGACACAGCGCCGTTCAATAGCGTGAAACGCATTGAGGGGGAGCCTGTGGTGTAGCCTGAGTTCCTATATGTGTGTTATGAAATAAAGCCAGTTCCTTTCCACACCGGAAGTTGCCTGGATTTTTGCCGCTCGCAGTAGCGCCAAATTCTCCTTCACTCCACCTTGTTGTCTTAGCCTGCAATATGAATGCCGAAACATCCAATGTGTTCGGTTCTACCCATAAGAGAGTCTTTTGTTTTTTTACTCATCGTCAATGATTTTGACTTCTTGTACCCCTTGTTTGTTTATATATGTTACTGTTGCCATATTGTTGGATTTAATTCTGGCAAATTTCCCTTGAATATGTTCTTGAAAGGCTATCATAGCACCACATATGGCTCTCTGTTTTAAAAGATTTGCTGGAAATATTTCCTTCTGGGGTGTCCAAACCCCTTGTGTATGTTGATGATGTAATCATTTTCCCCAGCTTTCTTTGCTGGCATCTGTTGTTATTACTACCCAATCTGGTATTAACAATTATTTACTTCTTCTGAGATTTTCTGGTATCTCCCACCATCCTACATTTTGCTTTAGCCTTTGAGGGAGAACAATATATATATATTTTTTTTTTTTCAATGATGCTTGCCGTTTATCACACTTGCAGAACTCTCTGCAATTATCTCATGTGTAGCTGGTCCCACTGTACTGCATCGATTGTGAACAACATTATTGTTCTTATACTAAATTTGCCTGCTATTTTTAATTGGCTTACTTCCGGTTGTATCTCTGGTTGCCTTTCCCAAGACAGAGTAACTGTGTTGTTTACTGTGTCTAATACAATGCCTAGAAATGTAGCTTTCTGCTTGGGTATTAACTGGCTCTGTTACCATTTTATTAGCCCTCGTGATCAGAAAAAAAATGAAAAACGCTTTTTGTGTGTGTTGATAGTCTCCGCTGATGTTGCGTTTACTAGGTAGTCTAAATATGGAACTATGTGAATTCCTTCTTGTCTACCAGTACTACCATAAGTTGGTTGAATGTTCTGGGTGCTAATGTCAGGTCAAAAGGAAGAGCCATAAATTGGAAATGTAATAGCTGTATAGAATAAGCTACTCATGATAAACATTTTTTTTAAGGAATTATCAATTTTCCTATGCATAGGATCTCTGAACGCTGACCGATCTTCTAAAATAATGGTTGTTCGCTTTGTCAATCTATCTATTGGGGTATCCACCTCAGGCGGTTTATCCCACCTCTGAAAATATTCTGTCTTGAAAGGATAAGATTGCTGAAAACATTTAGATGTTAGATGTTTTTTTTTTTTTAATCTGGGGAATGCCACACTCTCAATTATATATTTTACCATGGTATGTGCTAGAAAATAGTGATCTTTCTTTCGTATCCCCATTAACATGTGGTCCTGCTTTCTCAAAGGTTTTTTAGTATCATCAACCTCCATAACAATTCTCATTAACATTAATAATTTATCTATTGCTAAAGGAGAAAAGGTGGAATGCTCTTCTTTAATTTCACATTCCTCCCCAGAAGAGGATTCCATATCATAGTAAAAAAAAAAAAAACACTTATTGCCCAGGCTCTAGCACAGAGGTTTTATTCTCCTTCAAAAAAAATCTTCTGAAGGTTTATTTTTTATTTTTATAAGATTGGGCTCCTTGCTGAAAGCTGATAACGTTTTCTGCATTGTTCCATTAAACCATGACAATCTCTTGCATCTGATCAGGAATATCTTAATCGGATATCTGTTTTAAACAGTCCATACACAACTTTTTATATTTGTCTGGTAATGGTTGCTCACAGCAGAACACAGGTGTTTAGTGTTCGCTAAAGACATCATAGGTCTTACAGCCTTATCTGATGGGCTGGTTTCTTTAACCCCTTTTTTAATTGGGAGTAGAGAGTGGCTTTAGCAGGCCGCAAAGTACAATGTAAAAAGAAAATATCATTTAGCTGAATACCAGACAGGTACTGCTGCCAAAAAGCAGAAAAAGGTACACTTGCTGCTGGTATCTTGTGCTTCAAAGCATTCTCACACCCGCCTCCCGCTTAAGCTGTAGTTTAGAAGGCCCATATAGGTGTGTGGCGTCGGATGTCACTTCCGGCATTGCATACATAAGCGTTAGATTTTGTGCGGAACTGCCACTCTGATGAAGTGGGAAAAAACAGAAATGTACTGCACAACAAAATTCCTGCATAAGAAGACCACAACTCCCAGAAGGATGGCTCCTCCCTATGACCAAAAAGGGATCCAATGATGGAGACCCTTAAAATAATAAATGTGATCGACGAACATCCTACTGAGGGGTAGTAGTGATAACATTAAAGAAGGGAACGGAAGCCAACCTTATATCCGCCCAAAGAAAAATCGGGGGAGCTTACTAAAGGGGAGCAGACGAATCCACACAACAGTGCACTGCCATTTGTACAACGAAGAAAAATTTACTTGCAAACAGTTGAATGCACCTAATTTTTAGATTAGAATGCTGGGTAGATACCTTGAAACCATGTTTGGCTCAGAGCCCCAAGAAGAGATTTGAGAGCTACTGGATTTGGAAATGACATTTCTTTCAAAATGTATTAAATGAGAAAAAAAGATGATTTCTTCTTATAGAAAATCTAATTTAAAAGTAGTCAAAATGATAAGATGAACATCAAATAACATTACTATATAAGATCATCCCATTCTGTTAAATCATTACGATCTTGTTAGCAAAGCTTAAACTTCACAGGATTCTGAATAGCAGTCATCTCATCATATATATATATATATATATATCCCTTGACGAAGTCCTTAGTGATGAAACACATAGGGCGTTTCCCAAAGAAGCGAGTTTGTGGCTGACATTACTGCGTGAACGGAGAGAGTACCTTGGAGCTGTTGCTATTTTGCTTGGGACTGCTGTCGCTTCCGGTTTAGCGGTTGCCTGCTGGTGAGCAGTGAGAGCTGTGGGAGGTGTATCTGGAGGGAGTCTCTGACCGTGTTGCTGATTATTACATCATCTGGCTGTGGTGGCTCCAGTGCACCTTGCTGAACCAACGGATACACCAGAGGTGGCACCAACGGGACAGGCTGATACATTCCCTTCACAGCTTCAAGGCGATTGAGTATATCTCATAAATGCTATTATTTTTACTCTATTTGTGAGTGCGCTTTTTATATTTTACAATCCCATAAATACTGTTTTATACTTTATCACACTAGGAGTGCGCCTGTTTTTTCTTCTTGTTTTCTGCAGATATCCTTGGGATTTGGTGATCCTTATATTCGGGCAGCAAAACTCCAGTGGACTAAGTACATTTTTTGGATTTTCAACTGACATCTAGTTTTTATTTTATTTTTTATGTTTCATGTTTTTTATTTTTGCTATAGATTCCAGTTGTTTTTATCACAAATTCGCCCTTTTGGGGATTGTTTGGTCAATAGCCTTGTTAACTCTATCTGATTTACACAGCTGATTTATCCTTATCAAGCTTCCTAAGGCGCAACTCCAATTTGTTTGTTTTGTATGTATATATATATATATATATATATATATATATATATATATATATATATATATTTGTATGAGCAAAAGTGCTGGAAGTAGTTTTACTTATAGAAGATCAACTTACTCAATAATCAACTTGCTTGCAGAAAAATCAGTCTACTTTGTGGGGCTGAGGGCTGTTCAGTAAGTGCCATTCATTGGTCACTGTTGCCACCTCTTATATATTCCCCGTACAGCACCAAAGCTTGGTTGTCAACTTCTCTCAATAACCTTGTTTGAGATAATTCCTTTGATGCCCTGACATTATTGGCTCTTCTCCTTCAGACTAATTCAATGGGAGACGTAATGGGCCATTAGGAGTCATCTTACTAGACCACTCGGTGTTTCACATTTGCTTGTGACTGCGTTTCTACACACAAGGAGAGGGGAATGTGAGACAACGCATGCCAAAGCCCAAGAGAAGGAGAGGAAGATGTGCCACAAAGCTAAAAAGAGTAGGAATTCTGCCCTCTCAACTCACATTTAAAGTGACTGCCACCTGACTATCCCTTGCATTTTCATCCTTCCAAAGTCCACACCATCTTTGTGAGTGTAGAGGGAGAATGATACAAATACAGAGTGGAGAGTAAAGGGAGAATGGTGAAAGAAGAGTGCAAAGTAGGGAGGAAGGGAATCGGTTGAAGAGGTAGTGTAAATAAATAATATGTTTACCAGGCTGGTCAATGTAAAGATGAGTTTTGGAGATAAGAAAAAAGGGTCCAGAAGTTACAGGACATGGCAGATCTGGCCATAAAGAAGGCAGTGCAAGGGAAGACAGTACAGAGTAAGAGAAGGAAATGGAACATGTCAAATGTATTCACAGTCTTTCATCTCTCAATTAAAAGAAACCACAAAAAAGATCGGTGATGTGGATATTTGGAGAGCTGTGTTTCAATTTATTAAAATACGTAGTTGGAGAAATTATTTGTTTCAAGTTCTCATTATTTTGCATTTAATATTTTATTATTAGTACGTTGCATTGAATGCAATATGCTATTCTTCGTGCGATACAACTATATTTCAAATTGGTTTCTGGATAAAATATACAAAAAATTTAATGTTTTTCAAATATATTAACAATGTTAGGGCTAGTGGGGTTGTAACATATTGCATGTTCCTCCAGCACTAGGGGGGGGGGGGGTGAGGGGAACTCAAATTAATTAGTTTAGACAAAAAATATTTTACCTTTCAACGGGTCAATCCAATCTTTCCTTTAAATCATCAATAATTATGGTCTTTTAAGTTACTGAGATAAGAGAACCGCTTTATCACTAAAACGGGAGCATAATTAAGCCTTGTGTAGCTGTGTGATAAAATCAATAAGATAAAATACACTCATAAATTGATTTGTACCAGTGGCATGTAAGAAAAGCTGTGTTGTACAACAAATAAGTATTCTGTCTGCCTTTCAATGTCTTTCTTTCTTGCAGATTCTATAGTAGGATTTACATTTAAGACATCAGTTAGATCTCGAGTCACTATGTACAGTATATAAATAATCAGCACAAAACATTACTTAAGATGAAATCCCTACCTGAATAAGAATTTCAACCAGTGCTTTTAATATTAACTAAAGCAATACTTACACCAGGTAAAAACATATTCCAAATTGTCTGTCTATCCTGATATCCTCGACTGCTGTGTATTTAGTTCAATTTAGGTAAAAACATATTCCAAATTGTCTGTCTGTAAATCATCCCCCTACTGTCTTAATTTAATTCAGCTTTCACACTTGTGCAAGACAACACCCACCTTAGAAAAACCATTTGCTTTAACGTCCCTCACATGTGCTAATTAAGTCTGTTGTGCCAACCAGATGACTTTCAAAAAGTATATAAGTAAACTCATAACAGCCACTGCTGCCTGCAGCCATGCTTCTAAGCAGATATGCTTTTAAGTAGAAATGTTTCAAGTAGATAGGAAGTTCAAAAAGAAGTGGAAAAGTGGACAACACCTACTGCTTCTGATTCCTGCTTTTGATCTACGTTGGAAAAGAGGATATCATCTATCCCAGACTGCACATCTCAACACTTAACTATTGCTGTGATGCCGCCTTTATTTATTATATTTGCTGTAACCTCACTTATTTTCAAATTATGCACTTCCTTCCACCAGTCTCCTTATGTCTCTAACTCTATTCATATATCACCACCTCTCCTTTCTTCCCCACTTCTGAGTTCACATGAACTCCTTTCTTACCTGCGCCCTCTGTCACCACACAGCTATACACCTTGCACTAAAACACACCCCTACAAATCATCCTCACACATTCTCTTTCTTTCCATGCTTCTCCTCCTTGCTTCTGGGGATATCTCTCCCAATCCTGGTCCCTGCCTTATTTCTACTTGCTCTTGTCCTCGCCTCCCACATGCAACTTCTACTCCTTCTGGTGTTAACCCCTCCAACCTCATATCCATCCCCTGCCACCCTTTCTCCTCTCTCCCATTCTCCTGTGCCCTTTGGAATGCTCGTTCCCTCTCTAACAAGTTCCTCTCTGTGCATGACTTCTTTCTCTCTCACTCCCTGCTTCTCTTTGCTATAACTGAGACCTGGCTCACTCAGTCTGACTCTGCTCTGGAAGCTGCCCTCTCCTACGGTGGCCTTTCCTTCTCCCACACTCCACGCCCTGATGGCAGAGGTGGAGGCGTGGGGCTCCTGCTCTCCTCTCTCTGCCGTTACCGAACCCTTCCTTTTTCCCCCTCTCTTGCTTTTCCCTCCTTTGAGGTTCACACTGTCCAGATCTTCTCTCCTCTACCGGTCCATGTGGCGGTCATCTATTGCCCACCCACCTCTACTCATCCCCCTTCTGCCTTTCTCTCTCACTTTGAATCCTGGCTCTCTTTCTTTCTCTCCTCAGACTCCCCTGTTCTTCACTTTGGGGACTTCAATTGCCACATTGATGACCCCTCTCTCCCTTGGGCTTCCCGCTTTCTTTCTCTAACCTCTTCTTTTGGCCTTCAACAGTGGACTGCAGCCAGCACCCACAAGGATGGCCACTACTTAGACCTGGTTTTCACTAAAAACTTCTCTCTCTCCGATTTCTCCATTTCCCCTTTTCCTCTCTCTGACCATCATCTCATCTCATTCTCTCTATCTCGCTTCTCCCCTTCTCCACCTCCGTCTACCCCCCCGGTTCTGCAGAAACCTGCGCTCTATTCACTTACCTGATTTTGAGTCCCACTTTACACTCCTCCCTCTCCTCTCTCAGCTCTGCTACAGACCCTGACAACCTGGTCAGGAACTACAACTCTGCCTTGTCCTCCTCTCTTGATCTACATGCCCCGCTTTCTCTCTGCCGCACTCGCTCTTCTAACCCTAGACCCTGGTTAAATTCCCACACGCGCATGCTGCGTTCCTCCACTCGTTCCTCTGAACGTCTCTGGAGGAAATCTCATATGCTCACAGACTTCCTTCCCTACAAATTTATGCTATCCTGTTTCAACTCTACCCTCTCGCAAGCTAAACAAGCCTTCTTTTCTTCACTAATCAACATGCACAAGTCTAACCCACGCCGACTGTTGTCTGTCTTTGATACTCTACTCAAACCACCCTCAGCTGCCTCTCCTTCCTCCATCTCCGCTCAGGACTTTGCTGACTATTTTAAGGAAAAGGTGGAATCCATACGGCAGAACATCCCCTCTGTTACTTCCTCCCATCCTACACCTCTTCCTAACTCTCCTCCTGCCTTCCTTGACTCTTTTTCCACTGTCTCAGAGGAGGATGTGTCACTGTTGATCGCCTCTTCTCCCTCTACCACTTGCCCTCTTGAACCCATTCCCTCCCATCTCCTAAAACCTCTTGCTACTATAATCCCTACGCTCACACACATTTTTAACTCCTCCATCTGCTCTGGAACCTTTCTATCCTCCTTCAAACATGCAACAGTCATACAGTACCATTACTCAAAAACAGCAAGCTTGACCCTACCTGTCTTTCTAACTATCAACCTGTCTCCCTCCTGCCTTTTGCCTCTAAACTCCTTGAACGTCTTGTATTCTCTCGCTTGCTCCATTTTCTAAACACCTATTATCTCCTAGACCCTCTACAATCTGGCTTCCGCACTGCTCACCCCACGGAAACAGCCCTCACTAAAATAACTGACGACCCCCATGTTGCCAAAGACAGAGGTCATTACACTCTGCTCATATTACTCGATCTCTCTGCAGCATTTGACACCGTGGACCACCCTCTTGTCCTTCACATTCTCCATAATCTTTGTATTCGGAACAAAGCTCTATCCTGGATCTCATCCTACCTCTCCCATTGTACTTTCAGTGTCTCTTCTGCCAACACCTCCTCCTCCTCTATTGATCTCTCTGTGGGGGTACCCCAGGGCTCTGTCCTGGGACCTCTTCTCTTTTCTCTGTATACACTCTCTGTAGGTGACCAAATAACATCTTTTGGGTTTAATTATCACCTCTATGCTGACGATACACAAATATACTTTTCAACACCCGACCTTACACCTGCTGTACAAACCAAAGTTTCTGAATGTCTCTCTGCTATATCATCCTGGATGGCCCACCGCCGCCTTAAACTCAACATGGCTAAAACAGAGCTCCTCATACTTCCTCCCAAACCTGGCCCTACTACCTCCTTCCACATTACTGTTGGAACTACGATCATTCACCCAGTAGCCCAAGCATGCTGCCTAGGGGTCACACTCCGACTCTCTCACATTGCGCCCCTCACATTCAAAACATTTCTAAAACCGTCACTTTTTCCTCCGCAATAACAAAGATACGCCCTTTACCTCTGTTACTCAGACTGCTAAAACTCTGACTCAGGCCCTCATTCTCTCCCGTCTTGATTACTGTACACCCTAGCTGTCCGGCCTTCCTGCCTCTCACCTTCTCCCCTACAATCTATCCTAACGCTGCTCCAGAATCACTGCACTATCTTCGTGAAACACAGCTCCTGCTCAGCAATCTCCTCCCCTCATGAAATCCCTCTCCTGGCTTCCGATCAAATCCCGCATCTCACACTCCATTCTTCTCCTCACGTTTAAAGCTTTACACTCTTCTGCCCCTCCTTACATCTCAGCCCTAATTTCTCGTTATGCACCATCCAGACTCTTGCGTTCTTCACAAGGATGTCTTCTTTCTACCCCCTTTGTATCTAAAGCCCTCTCCCGCCTTAAACCTTTTTCACTGATTGCCCCACACCTCTGGAATGCCCTTCCCCTAAGTACCCGACTAGCACCCTCTCTATCCACCTTTAAGACCCAACTTAAGACGCACTTGCTTAAAGAAGCATATGAATAGCACTGTGGATATTCTGAACACATGATACATAAAGCTTGGCCCCCTGCAGACACACTTACCAGAACTCCCTCCTACTGTCTCTGTACGTTCTCCCTACCTATCAATGAGACTGTAAGCTCCTCGGGGCAGGGACTCCTCTTCCTTAATGTCTAAAGCACTTATTCCCATGATCTGTTATTTATATTATCTGTTATTTATTTGATTACCACGTGTATTACTGCTGTGAAGCGCTATGTACATTAATGGCGCTATATAAATAAAGACATACAATACAATACAATTCAATACTTACAAACGCATGCTAACTAAGCCACCATTTCATAAATCAAATGATTTGATAGCCAAATTCGACTTACCAAAAAATGAGAATGATATAGCAAAGGAGCAGTGCTATATATTATAGTTTTTTAATATACAAATGACTTAAGAATTTAGTAGAGAGATATTGAAAAATGATTTCCAGATAATCTAAAAAAAAGTCCACAACCTCTGCCAGAAGTGCTGAGGCACCAAAATCCCATGGCACGTCCAGCAAATTCTAACCACGTGATTTCACCTCAGTGATCACATGGTCATCACATCACCACAGGGAAGTGCATAGGATGGGAGTGTTCTCCTCTGCACTAGTAAAGGAGCGAAGAGTGAAGACATTCACAGGGGCCATCTCTCCTGATGTACACAGTGTGTCATAAGGACACTCAAGTTGTTGGGGCAGTAACTGCTAGAACTAGAGAGATAGGGAAATTAAACTAGGGTTGATACAGCCGACCGGTTTAACCCTAACCTATCAAGAACTGCCCTCTCACAAACCAGTATTCTGGGTGCTACTGGGCCAGACCTGTGGCCATTGATTAACCAAACTCAGCCAGACTGATCAGTTAATAGTTCAAAGGAGGTACCGTCAGTCCCATGAGTATGATTACCCATATAGCCTATAATGAGATAGAAGCCAACCAAGAGGAGTGGTTGGTTGAGGGAAGGTTTGAGGGAAGGTTAGAATACTTAGCCTCTAGTACTTCAGTGAAAATAAAATTTGCTATCTAATGTGAGTCTGGAGGGTAGGGAGAAATATCTACCTGAACTGGGTAGAATATATTCCTGAGCGGGGTCCCAAGAGAGTGTACACTGTTACTGTTTCTGACCAAGAGGGCAGGTTAGTTAAGAAGCCTTACCCAAAACATTATTATTGAAGGGGGTATGGGTTCTTCATGTTATAGGAGGGATCCAGATATACCTCATTGGTTAAAACTGTATGCTACAGTACCGACACACTTTATTGAAGTGTGGTCGGTACCGCAAGCCGGGAAATCTCCCGGCTTGCTAGTGGCCGCCCCTCGGCGTGCCGCGCGTCATAGACGCGCGGTCACGCGTCATCGGGAGCGTGCGCCCCCTGCACGCGTGTCCAGGGGCTCCCCGAGGGAGCCCTGGTGTCCCGCGATCGCGGGACAGCGGCAGGGGGTTCCGGGGGACCCGGCAGCGGTAGGGAGAGCGCCCCGATCGGAGGGCGCTCTTCCGCTGCTTCGGCGCGCGCCCGTCACACTCGGGCGCGCGCCAGGCTACTGCTGCGGCACAGAACGGGCAAATGCTCGAATAAACTGTGCCGCAGTAGTATGAACTGTTATGCCATAAATTATATGTATTGTTCTATGTTATTTCAATTTAAGGATGGTGTATAAATTGAGTTCTCAGCGAGGTCTGTGGTATTCCACAAGGGGAGTATGTAGCCATGTATTCTCTTGGCTACTAATCTACTCTGCCTAACAGATAAACCCTGGTACCAGTGCAGGCAGTTACTTTAGGTAAGTAGAGATTGCCCACATGAAACTATTAGGGTTATTCTGGGTTTTCCCCTGCAGTAAGCAGCTCCCTTGAGTGACAAGGGGGGGGTGTTCCTAGGGTCTGTGTTCTGCCCCATCAGGGGCTCTGGCCTACAACCCTCCCCCTGGGTACAAAAGGGGCTGCACAGCCTAAATTAAGTAAGTTGGAGTTCTGGTTCTGGTGTTGGAGCTGAGAGTGTTGGTGATATCTTCTCCCTTAGAAAAGTGGGACAACTATCCCTTATTCCAACAGGGAATAAGGGAGCTAGGTATAGACCTTTAGGGCCTCAAGCCCTGGGGGTTAATTCCAGGGACCCAAAAAGAAGTGTAAAACGGTGTGCTGTAAGAATAAAGACTGTTCCTGTTTTATATACTCCTGCCTGAGAGTGCAGTTCATCAGGGGGAGTTCCGGAGGGCTTTAGCACACTGACACACCGACAATCTCCATCCTCTCTCCACTATTCATCCTACGCGTTTCAACTAAATGTCTTCGTGGAGAGAGAATTGAGATTGCCGGTGTGTGTGTGCTAAAGCCCTCAGAAGGAAACTAGTGGATTTGCTGGTTGAAACAGCTAAGGAGATCGCTGTGTATATCAGACTGGGAGGCAGAGTACAACAGCCGCCGGAGCTCTCGCGAGACGCGATTGAACACCCCCACGTGATGCGGAAGTGGTGAGTGCGGCAAGGGAAGCAGGAAGCAAGCTTCAGTGTACCATGCGTCTGGAGATGCGGAACAGCACGGATTCCAACTACATCCACACAGGTGCAACGCAAATATTGAGCCAAACGGGGACATCCACGACTCACTGTGGAGTGAGAGTCTCCAGTGAGGAGGAGAACGTTGGGTAAGCAAATACATCAGTTCTGTAGTAAGAAAAAAATACTTTAAGCATTTTGTTTAAAAAAAAAAAAAAAACAACTTTGAAAGACCAATTTTCTTGTATTTTATTTTAGCAACCATTTACATTCCCCAGATTTAAAGATGTCGCCAAACTTCACCGAGAACGAATTGACCGGCAGCTATGCAGTTCTTTAGGTAAGTAGAGATTGCCCACATGAAACTATTGAAGTAAAAAAACAAACAAAAAAAACGGGAGCTTGAACTGCAGCTTTAATATTCATTTTCCCAGATTTTTCTTTGCGCCTAGGTCATCTACGCCAATCTCTATCTCGACTATATATATATATATATATACACACACACACACATACATAAATATATATATATATATATATATATATATATATATATATATATATACACACACATACACACACACACACATATATATATCACAAACACACAAAAAGAATGTTGCTCACACTACATATATATGTGGAAAAACCAGACCCAATAAGTAATATTGACTATCTTGGAAT